>OZ038380.1:90322219-90505999 GCA_964036045.1 Eutreptiella sp. 'Long Island Sound 2002' | reverse complement strand
GGAGAAGCTGTTGGTCGGGGAGGAAGAGTAGGACGAGTTGGAGTCGCAGCGTGGGGAGCTGCAAAGTCTCTCTGCTTCCCTAACGGCGCACAAGGGCGTGAAGGCCACAGCGGAGGCCACGGTGGTGGCTTGGGAGGCCAAGGTGCACGCGGTGCGCGCCACGGGGGGTGAGGAGCGGGAGGGTTGGGATGTCGCCAACCCCGGGAAGGCGAGGGCGAGGGTGAAGGAGAAGGACTAGAACATCCGCCAGCTGGAGAGGAGCGCCAGGCGAATGGAGGGGATCGTGGCGACGGAGGCAAAGGTGAAGATGGAGGTGGACGAGACGGAGGAGGAGACGGCGGAGGAGGAGGTGGAGGAGAAAGTGGTGGAGGACAAGCCGGCGGGGGCAGGGCACTGGCTGAGGGTTTTTTTGGGGGCGAGTGACGCGAGGGCCATCCAGGCCCTGTCATGGGAAGCGGCCGTCATGGCCGGCCACCACCCCCCAAACCTCGACCACCCGCTCCGGGTGCCCCCGGAGAGTCCGATTTGGACTCTCCGTTTTTTTGTTGCACTGTGTGTATCACAAAATTTTGGGGCACGGGGGGTGGGCGTGGGCGGACGAGGGGGGGGTCCACCGGGACAAGCCCCTACGGGTGGAGGGGTCCAGGGAGGTGGTGGCGGCAACCGGAGTTGCCCGGGTGGAACTGGGGCTAGGCAACCCCCCCCTCGGAAAAAGGGGGTGCAGATGTTTCAGTTGGCCCAACTCAACGTCTTCACCCCCGATGTGAGAAAGGGGGGGGCGAGCCACTAGCGGTTTGTCGCCCACTGCTGGCAGGCGCTGGGACTGGGGGGGATGGAGTGTGCGGGGAGGACCTGGACCTGGACGCCGGCGTGGTCGGCGATCATGGAGATGGGGGCATTCCACCGGTCGGCAGCCAACCGGGGCGCATATGCCGGATTGGTCCGGCATCGCCTCCCGACCCAAGCCCAAGCCCAATGTCTCCGCAACCCCCGCAACTGGGGGACCCCCGCAGCCGCACCCCCCCAACCCCCGGGACGCCTTCAGCAAGGCCCTAGGGGCCATCTCCCCTGGCCTCAACAGGCAAGGCAAAGTATGTTGAGTGCGTTCTAGCGTTGATCTAGGGAAGCGGTCTAGCGTTGATCTAGCCAGCAGCGCCACCGCTGCTGCTAAAAGGTCACAAGAACGTCGCTAGAAAAGTTGCCTAGAACACCGCTAGAACACACAAGCCTCTTGTTTCTCTTCTTGGGTTGTGAGCATACAAAGGTGTGGAGCCGATCCCCGCGGGGTGCGGGTGGAGTGGCGCGATGGAGGAGGCCGGACCCACCTCGTGCGGATCACCGAGTTGCGCCGGATGTTGGATAATGTCCCCAACTTGGCCCTCTCGGTGTTGTACGGGTTGGGTCGGTGGGAGGGGGGCAGCAGCGTGGGGAGCATGGACCCGCGGCGCAAGGGTTGGGTGAGGGTGGGAAGGAGGGAGGCGAGAGCAGCAGCAACTGGCGGAGCACCAGCAGTAGCGGCAACAGCAGCCGCAGCAGCACTAAGCGGTGAGAGGACTTTCGCTGCTGAGACCTCGAAACGCAAACCCCCCCGAAACGCCCCAAATAAGAAGCCTTGCCACTTCGAGGGTAGGGAGGAAGAGCCCCCCAATCAGCCCCTGCAGCCCAGCCCAAGGCCAAGGCCAAGGACAAGGGCAAGGGCAAGGGCAAGGGCAAGGCCAAGCCCCACCCCCCCCAAAACCCCAAGCCCCCCCCCTTGAAGACTAGGGGCCGGGACCCCTATGGGAATGTACGGGCTGTGGGGGACACCAAGTATATCCATTGGGCGGAGGGGGGCAATGGGGGGAACATCACCCAAGTGACAGTGTTGGGGGATTGGGATGAGGAGTTGGACCCGGGGGACAGGTGGGTGGTGTCGCAGGGTCCAATGGGGACGGGGGGGGAGAAGGGGAAGAAGGGGACCAAGAGGAAGCGGGAGAAAGACGAAGGCACCTTCCGGGTGCCGGATGAGCTCGTCTTCCGCACCCGAGAGGAGGCGGAGGCCCGCCTCCAGGAGGCTTGAAGGGAGGGGGACGACGGGGATGACGGGAATGACGAGGGGGACAATGGTGATGACAAGGGAGAGGGGTGTGACAAGGGGGGGGGGGATGACAAGGGGGGTGAGAACGAAGGGGACACGGGGGGTGAGAATGGGGGTGCCGGGAGCAAGGACGCGCCCCGGCCACCAGGCACAACGCAGGAGGGGTAAGCTGTGTGTCTGGACTCGTGAAAGGGGGCCTGGGGCAAGGGGGCTAATCGGGCTAACCGAGCTAATCACGCTAACCCACCACCAAGTAACCTGGTGCTGACCCGCCAACTGAGCTTCCAAGTGACCTATGGGCTGGGCTAGGAGGCTAACTGGGGTAACCGTGGGATGGGGGTGGGGGAAACCCGGCGCTCCGTGAGTCGGGTCGAGCATCGAAAACGTGTGATTGGCCACGGCTAGCCGTGGTAGCCGGGGCAGCTTCTCTTTGACGAGTGGCGGAGCATTCATATATATTGTTCTAGCGACGTTCTAGCGAAGCGTTCTAGCAACGTTCCAGCGGCGTTCTAGCGGCGCTCGCTAGAACGTCGCTGGAACGTCGCTAGAACTAAAAAAAATTTGCATTCCAGAAGCAGGTGAGAATAGTGAAATTGTGAAAAAAAACCATTGGCCCCCGCGTACGGATAGGGGGTTTAAGGTTACAACCCTCACCCCCACCCCCAACGTGAGGGGGTAACCAACTCTTTTTTCCGTTCTAGCCTTCTAGTGCCATCTGGGCTAGAACGAGATTCGGTCTTCTAGCGTGTACCAAGGGTAGTGTAGGTAAGGGTCAACGGTAGGTGTCATGGCGACGTATGTGGACCAGTGTGCAGTTTGCTGATGCCACAACCTAGGGCAAGCCTCTGGTGGGTCCCCTTAGGGGGGATGATCATCAAGCTAAGGCACCAATTAGCCCAATTCCTAGCTAGCGGTATTTACGACGTTAATGACGCCTCGCAGCAATATTGAGCCTCCGTTGATGGGGCTATCTTTTGTACTACGTATATTTGTGTATATCCATGGCGAGTATTCTGTGTTTTTGGTACTCGCCGTAGAATGCACGGTCGATGTATCCTAGGTTGCTTATCTCGCGTATTTTTTCACCCAGCGATGACAAGTGGGCCCTCCTGGTATTCGGGAGTGGGGAGCCATCCCTAGTGAACTAGACTAAGAGTAGTATGGTTAATGCTTGTTTGATGTTTATCTATCTCTTGTGATGCCTTTCTCTCGAGACAACCTTCTCGACCCAAGCATGATGCTTAAAAAGCTCAGTGGTGCCAAGAGTTTGCGTGACCCTTTGGTCGTACAACTCCTTGGTGAGTGGGTGGCTTCATGTCCTTTGGCCAAGGCCTGGTAGGCCGAGGAGACGGAGGTGTGCTACGCCACGTTCCATCGCAGAAAGCCAATTCAGGCGGTGTAACACTCCCTGGGTAGACACTAGAAGACCCAATTCCCTTCTAGGCTTGATCGTGCTAGAAGGCTAGAATGAAAAAAGGCGGTGGTTACCACGACTTGTGGGCACAGGGGGTCGGGGGTATGAAGGGTGCAACTTGGACCCCCGGTACCAAACTAGGGGATCAATACCTTATTTTTCAACGAAACACATTTTTGACGTGAAATTCAAAGACAAATAGAAATTGTTCTAGGACGTTCTAGCGGCCATCTACCAAGCGTCGCTAGAAGGTAGCTAGAATGGTCTAGCCGAGAACATAACCAGAACAAAAACATTCACGCAAGTTTCACATGCAAGGGACACAAAAGTGGGGCTGCGGGAGGGGGAGGGATAATACACATACACGCATATAAATTCACACACTTGACGCATACATAGGCATATGTGGTCCCACACACATACACACACACGGACACATTGGCATATGCATAACACAACACACAACATAATATGTCAAGGGTGGGGAGGGGGGGTACAAGGCGGAACACAAACACCGCACAAATAACCTGTGAGTATCGGGGTGTCAGCACCCCCTCCGTGTTGCGTTGTGAGAGCCGGGGCTAACCAGCCTATTGGGCCTAAGGTGAGGGAGGGTATCTGCTTCCTTTTTGCAGGTGTGGCTTTTGTGCATTTGAAAAGTGGTTGCGCGATGGAGACATTGACGCATTCACACGTGGGCGTGTCACTCCTTCCCTACTCCTTGCTGTGTGTGCCTATGGTGTTCCTTGTGCAGCCCGTCTGGAGATGTGATGTGTGGGGCTGTGGGGTGTGAGGCTGTGGTGTGCTTTGCCCCGCCCTCCTGCCAGGTTATGAGACCCCCCCACCGTGTGCGGTGGGACCTAGCTTGTTTGCTAGTGGGTTGGCGGTTTTTTGGGTTCCTTGGTTGGCTGTTGGTTGGTTGGTTGGTGGGGTGTGGAGTTTGGCTGGCTGGGCTGGCTAGCTGGTTGGTTGGTTGGTTGGCTGGCTGGTTGATGTGTCGGTAGGGTTTGAGGGTTAGCTTGGTGTGTGCACATGTGCTGTAGGATGATGTCTGGTTGGTGGTCTGTGGTGTGTGGTCTGTCGTTCGTTGTCCGGTGGTTGTTGGTCTTTGGTCTGTGGTTTGTGGCTCGTGGTCTCTGGTTGGTGGTCTAAGGTCTGTGGTTGGGTGGTCAGTTGTCTGTGGTGCGTGGTCTATTGTTGGTGGTCTGTGGTCTGTTGTCTGTGGGCGGTGGTAAGTGGTTCGCCGCCTGTGGTTGGGTCTGTGGTGTTGGCTGAGCCCTGTGCCGCATGCTGTGTGGTGTTGTTGCATCGTGTGTGTGTGTGTGTGTGTGGGAGCATACATGTACAGCTACTGCAAGGGTCCGGGGGGGCACTGCAAACATTTCATTGTGCCGTCCTAGCGCCGTTTTAGCGAATCTTTCTACTGACGTTCTAAAGAAGCAGCGGCTGACGCACTGCTTCCCTAGAACGCCGCTAAAATGCCTCACTAGAGACCGCTAGAACGGCAAAATGAAATATTTGCAACAACCCTAGGACCGTTGGCAGCACATACATGCTCCCACACACGCACACACACACACACTATGCAGCAACACCACACAGCATGCAACACTGGAGCGCCTCATCCCTCCATATCTTGAGGAGGTGACGCGGTACATGGGCGGCACAATAGTGACCATGCCGATGATTTCAAGGAGGGCAAAGCATGTTAAAAACCAACCTCTGTGGAAGCAGCATATGTGCCATCCGGAAAATGACCTGGTGGATCGCAGTCGGAAAACACTTGCGGAACAGGCAAGATGTGAACAGTGTACGTTGTCCAAAGCTCACATTAGCTTCAAGGTGTACAACTCAAAATGGTCACCCCAGAAATACTGGCTCCCCTCGAAATATGTCGGTTGCTATCTCGGGTGATCCCACATGTAGCGCCCTCCGCGATGAATTGAAGCGACCCATTGTCATTCCTGAACTCAAAATTGCTCCTGACGTGACCTTTCTCATTGTGAATATTGGTTCCGACTCCCCTGAGATAGGGGTGGCTGGCAGTGAGAAGAGGGAGGGGGTCATGCATGTAACAGGGATGGCGCCTCGTATCCCCCCGCCCTCCGCGGTTGCAAACACGAAATACAGCTTGATCATTGACGAGGTATCAAGGGGCCTTATGAAGGGCATTCATTCTGTTGAGACGCAATTTGGTCCGTGGAACATTTGTTCTTGTGGTTGGTGATGAGTGCGATGCCAACACACAGCACGCTACAGCAAATGTGCACAAACCCAACCAACCCAAAAACCCTACCAACACATGAACCAGCCAACCAACCAGCTAGCTAGCCAAAATCAGCTCCCCAGGAACCACCCTACCAACAACCAACCCACCAACCCTAAAATCAACCGCCAACAAACCAAAAAGGCAGGTTGCAATCCACACATATGGGGGGGGGGATCCATAACCTGGGAGGAGGGGGGACAAAGCACACCACAACTACCCCCACACAGCCAACTGCAGGGAACAGTCCCAAAGGCGGGGGGTGGCAAGGGAGGAGGGATGGTGGGAAGTGGTCACTTGTACAACGCCACATGCACACACATCAAAGAGGAATGAAGGAGTAACATGCCAACTTGTCAATGCGTGTCCACGGCGCAGCCACTCTTCAAATGCACTTTCAAAAAAAAGCCACACCCGCAAAAGAGAAACAAATACCCTCCCTTGCCCTCAGGAAGGATGGGCTAGGAACCCCTCCCTTCCTGGGGTTTTTCGACTCCTACACGTTAGGACGGCAACCGAAGACTTTGAGCACCAACACCGCACCTTGAATGCGCCTACCTTGGGGGACGTTGGGTCCCGGGTTGGTGATCCGCAGTTTTGGGGTGTTTTTTGCAAACCCTGTTTTGGGCAGGAACCCCCCTAGAAACCCCCCTTACTGGCCAGGAGGTGGAGTTCCTAGGGGGTTCTTGGGTAGGAAACCCCCCCCCCCTTCCTAGACCCTTTCCTAGCCAGGATCCCCCCTTCCTAGACCCTTCCTATGACCCTTCCTGCCCCGAGGCAATAGCACACAAATCCGTTCGGTGGGGCTTGCATCGCATTGTGCTACCACATTGATGTTGTCACGGGTCCACACGCCGCTTGCGTCGCTTGACAACGGCCACACCGCAGCCATGTCGCACCTCATACAATTGCAAACCAACACTCAAAGTGTCGGTGTGTACCTCGTGGCTCATTACGAGGCGTGTGATGTGTGGTCACCGAAGGCACCAACCGCGCATCAAGCTTTTAAGATGCCGCTTGAACGGTTGGTTTCTGTAATCCGTCGGATTACTAAAAAATGTAAAAACTCACAAAGCGACGCGCAAAATATGCGGTGTGAACACACACCCAATGTACCCAAAGGGCCACACCCCATTGCAATTTACCCCAACACCCCCCTAAACGGTCACTCGCGGACTCCAATTCCTTGAGTTCGGCCTGTGTTAGCCAATCCCTTCTGCGCCAAAGCGCGTAAATTCCATGCATGGATAATAACACATGCTTCATCCATAGAAAAAATTGACGCCACCAAATGCCACATCGGGTAGGTTGTCCCGCAATACGGCCACAACTTGGCCATGTAATGCACTGTCTTCAAAAAAACATTTGCCACCTGTTATATCAAATTTTCCGGCCTTGGTTGGCCGGAGAGCCAAACGCTCGGCATGAGGAACGTGTTTCACCTCATCCAAAGACTTGTGAAGCCGCAAAACCAAAGCTGAGCTTGCATCCCATGCAGCACGGGCAACGTTGGGTGCACCGTTTTCAATCAAATCTTTCAATGTTTCAATGAGTCGGTTGAAAATTGCGCTCGCAATTCGACACGAGCCATGCTCCATGCCATCAACGCGGTTGCATGGTCCAATTGCCGCCAAAAATTAGCCCCACCTGCATTGGGCCGGAACAAAATTGGCACGTGCCAAGGAATCAATGCAATGGCAGCCCACCAAACATTTCCCCTTGTGATAATTGGCCGAAAGCGTGGCTTTGCCATCACGTGTCAAGGCACACACACTTGGGATGTGATTCCCCAAGTGCCAAACGTCCACCGTGGACAAAAGATCCAAAACATCCTGATTAAAAATTGCCTTAGTGTCAATGGCCTGGAGATTGTGCGTGTCATGCGGACCATCAAGAGCCCACTACGTCGCCCAGCGTCGCACGTCGCCCGCAGCCGCTACACCCTCCAACCAAACGGTCACGTGGATGCTGCACTTGGTGGCCGATGTCTGCCACATTGGTGTGGCATGTGCACAAACGATAATCAAGATGAGGTCTTGGCGAGGCATGTTCAACGTACTGCACACCCTACTCAGCGTCTTGCTTCGGACTACTTCAAGGAGTGGACATACTGCGGCAGCTGGGCGTGATACGACCCCGATGAAACCTCCATGGCCGTTGCGACATATGGCAACAATTTGCTGCACCCCTCCAATAATTCCCTTCGTGTACAATTGCGCTGCAATGTTAACATGTTGCGCGTGGAGAGGCTCATGTGGTGGGCCGATTGCAACACTTGGATCGGTTCCTCGGTGACATGTTGTTCGTCATCGCGAACCTTGTGGCTGCTGGACTCAATCACTATACCGTTACCATTTCTGCGCACGACGATGTCGTCATCTCCGAGCACAACGCCCACAAGGTCGTGAATGTATTTTCGTCTCTATCGCCGTGCATCAACCTCCAGATCCTAATACGAGGTCATACGAACGAGATTGGCAACCAAATTGGCAACGGCCTTTTGCATTACATTTAAAATGAAAACCTGCCAAAAATTGTGAGGGCAAAATATGTATAGGAAATGCCACAGGTGCGCAACATTAACCCCCCTTCCTGCACAGGAAACACCCCCCTTCCTGACCAGGACCTGTCCCAAGAACCCCACAGGAACCCCCTTTCCTATACAGGAGCCCCCCCCCCCTTCCTGTACAAGAACCCCCCTCTTGTACCCCTTCCTGGACACTTTCTGCACAGGAACCCCCCCCCTTCCTGTACCTGGTCTTTCGGTATACTACCCCTATCGAAACCACAACACATGTCACCCGGGTCCCTTCAAATAACCCTGTCACATGGGGGCCAGACAATGTGTCCCTAGCTGCATTCCAACCAAACATGTCATGCAAATGCGTCAATGAAGCAAGGAAGTGAAAGTGAAAGTTGGCAGTTCATGACATGAAGCTCGGAAATCTCGTTGGTGCACCCAAGGGTGAAGCTAAGTGAAGCTCCCCGCTCGTGGCACCACCTTACACGCCGTGCGCACAACGTGACTACTATCCTACGCGAGTGTCGAGCACACAATAAGATAAGTATTAGATATGTGTCAGGGTTACGCCACAAGGGACAAGTGATTGGTTATGGGTTAAGGTATGGATATTTTTTGGCGCACTGCGTCGCACAGCCCTTGGCGCGTTCGCACAGCCTTGCATGCATGCGTGCAATCTTGGGAGTGGCCTAGTCATAGCACACGCGTACTGCAACC
Organism: Eutreptiella sp. 'Long Island Sound 2002'; assembly: GCA_964036045.1. NCBI lineage: Eukaryota > Euglenozoa > Euglenophyceae > Eutreptiales > Eutreptiaceae > Eutreptiella > Eutreptiella sp. 'Long Island Sound 2002'. The sequence continues at coordinate 90,497,004 of OZ038380.1, read as the reverse complement.
ACCGGAACGCAACTCCCTCTCAGTGTGCCACCAGGGGTTGTCTCTCCACGTCTCATGCCCACACTGCCACGCCACCGTGCCTCGCAAGTCCTCATCACTTGTTGGAGCTGGGGCCTTGGCCGTACGTCCAGTTAAGGATGCTCAATACCCGGTCACATTCCGCAGCATTCTCCGCCAGCAGAGCCTCGGCCTTGACCTTGCCTGCCTGCGCCTTGCGCGCCGTGGCCGCCGCAGCTTCGAACCGTCCTTCTAGGCAATCACTTGTGCCCGCAAACTTGCATTCGTTGCCTCGTGCTTCAGAACCTGTTCCCGTGGTTCGCGCTCTTTCTTGGTCGCCTACTCAGTGGCCCGCTTTGCCCGGGTCTTGCCGCCACTTGCCATCGCCTTCTCAACAGCATCAAGCAACACCTCCTTCAACGCTGTGCGCACGACCTCCTGCAACCCAGGTGCCATCTGCATGACCACGGTCCCCGTGTCCACTGCCATGGGACTTGCCCGCCCCGGGCTGCCAGGGCCGCGCTGCTTGGAGTGGGAGTCGGTGATAACGTTCTTCGGAGCAGGTTGCTTCACGGATCCCCGCGCTGCAAACTGTTATTGCTTGGACTTGACCTAGGCCAAGGTTGCTGCCATAGTGGCTGTGTACCTGCCTTCGTGCCAGGCTGTTTCTTCACATGTGAGCGTCCACCCAATTGACCCTAGTCTTGACGCTTGCGGTACTTCTTAGGCCACTCGCCAACCACATCGTGCACCTCAATGGGGACACCGGCATCGAAACCCATCAGTTTTCCCAAACTCTTCCGTGTCTTGAACCTAGTCTACTCGCTGTACACCAAGAAAGACCATGTGTTGCTGGCCTTGGCATGGTCAACAAGGCACAAACACTGCGCAACCACGTACGTCTCGCCATGTCCTGCATGCCCCTAGGGCAGCTCGGCCAGACTCTTGGATCATGCCACTGGCACCCGCAATTGCAGGGAAGTGGCTGCCTTCGCCTTCCGGACGGTCACTGTGCAGTCACGATACCGGAAGGTGCCCCCCTGCCTGGTCACTGGACCGTGCATGTCCGTGATAGTGAGCGTTGATTGCAACAGCCATGTTGGAGGGTCTTGAAGACTTGGTGCTCGCCCATCCATAGTCCCCAGAGCCGCCCATGGTGCCATTGGCAGCGGGGCCGCCCGTGAGAGGTGCGGCATGACATGCCAAAGGCGTCAATATCAACGGGAAAAACAGTTCAGAGATGTAATGTTCCAAACATTGGTCCCTCGGCTTCATAATGTCAGTTTTGCCAAAATTGAACTGTTTTTTCTGTTTTAAAAAAAGTGGGCCGCGGTCGATTGTGTTGGGGTGTGAACCATTGTGTCGGCCCCTTTGTGAACTGCTATGCAAACAAACGTGTTCCACAAAGACCGAAAGGCGCCACACGACAAGCAAAAGCTTCAAGACCCACAATGTGACGAGTATGGAAATGCAATCCTCACAATCTTGGTCCCTCATACGTGGTAATGTCATCTTTGCCCCGTTTTTACTTGTTCCTTTATGGAAAACCGGCCTTGGTCCTTTTCGGTGGGCCGTGAACCAGTCTGTCACCACCCCAGCGAACTGCTGCACAAGCAAACGTGCTCTGCAAAGGGTGCGAGGCGCCGCACGACATGTGGAAGACGGCCATGCCAATAGTGTCACCAAGTCAGAGATGTAGTCCACACTACCTAGGTCTTTTTGGCAGCGGTTTGGCAATGACCCATTTTCCCCTAGCCGTTTGTTAAAGATATGAGCTGCGGTCCAATCCGCTGGGATGCAAACCATTGCATTGTCGCACAAGCTGTTTGATGGGCAAACTGATGCGTTCCACAATGGTTGAGAGGCGCCGCTTAACATGCAGAAAGAAATAACAGCGTGGGTGCTACTAGGCCACAAACGTAGTTCTCACAACATTAGTCCTTTCACAAACTGCTTCTTTACTCTACTTTCCTTTTGGGGTCACTTCAAAACGTGGCGGTGGGGCACGAATCCTTGAACTCCGCACTGACCCCACAACCTAGGATGTGGCGCAAGGAGGCTTGACATTGGGATCAACAGCGCGCGTCCCGACGTGGAGAACTGCAAGCAAGCAACGGAAGCCTCGGTTGCCGCCACGGAGGGAGGTGCTGATGCATCCGACGCCAAGGAGCCAAATGAGCCGGATGAGCCACATGAGGAGCTATTTGAATCGGAATCGGGCACCGATAGACTGCCGCATCTTTTTGCACTTTGCCTGAACCCCTTATCTGTCCGTTGCGACTTTCGCTTTGCCCCACCAAAAGCAGCCTCCCCCTGCTGAAAAGGAATCAGCTTCCCCAGCACCCAATCCCAGGCGGCAGCCAGCTCCTCAGTGTCAGGAAAGCCACAATGACTAGATGATGCATCTTACACTCATGCCACATGTTGTGGCGCCAATGCCACCCGCAATCAAGGATAGAGCACCGACAGCTTCTTGGCTGCTTTCATGCTCAAAGTACACAACACCCCGTTGCGACATGACATCGGCCGGACTCGCGGTTGCCGGCCCTTTAACTTACACATGTGAAGCACCCAGCCAAGGGCCCTTCACAAACCGCATCAGGGGCCCTGCTAATGGTTGGTGTGCACGTGGAAAGCAATGTGGATACACGTATGCCCTGATGGCATTGTCTTACCACACCCTAGGACTCGACAGCAACAACAACAAGCACTTCTCCTTTCCGTTTTGGTCATTCCTCCGCCTCATAGCTACGGGCTCAACTCTACTCTACCCATGCTAAAGCCTAAGTAGCGCCCTTGCCAAAATGAAATTTTGGGGGAAAACACCACTGGTGGCGCCCCAAGGCGGGGGCGCCAAGTCGGGAGGTGCGCTCCCTAAACGGCGCACTTTGTGCCCCAAACCACCCTTTTTTGGCCGAAGACGGCCTCGATACCCAGTTCGAATGTTCAAATGAAGAGAAACGGTTGCTACACTCCACGTGCAAATTTATTGCCACGTGACAAAAAGCCCTTTGTTGCCCTCTAACGCAACGATATGTCCGAGGAACGGCCCAAAAACGGCCGAAAATGGCCAAGATGGCGCTCCCTTGAACGACGGCGCACCATGGGCGGCAGCAGAGTCACGCCTTCATACACAACCACCCCCCCTGCGAACACCAGTGCGGCGGCCGTCTTGCGCTGTAGCTGTGTGGCACATGTATTTGGGAAATCAGAGTCTAGGACCCATAGCCCTGCCTGTGGGTCCGGTTTCACGAACTCGCATGCCCCATACTCCACTTCGACCAACTTCGCTGTGGCCCTCTGCCACACTAGTCTATCGTCCCCCTCCTGTAGTCTGACACTTTGTGGTATTCCAACTAGAAAAGCCGCCCCTTTGAAAAACTCTTACTTTGAGGGGTCCGTCACGCTAGCTCCCCCAGGAAAAGCGGAAGAGAAGGTCAGCAAGAAATGTACACCCTAGGCCGGCTTCCCAGGCAATTCAAGAATGCAAAGAAAGGGACCGCCTTTCAACAATTGGCCAGGGGCAACAGATGGTGGCGGCATGGAGCGTACGGCATGGATCTGTGCCTTTCGGTCTGCGGACCACACAAGATGTCTCCGCTTGATATGACTGTTGACAGCTATGACAATGTGCATGTCCCATCCCCAAAATATAATATGCCCCGTCTGTGCCTCCCAAAAAAACTGAACACGCTTGTCAGCGTCGGACTCGTTCCCCCCCCCCCTTGCCACTATCACTACCCCCCAAAGTCAACGTCAACATGCAACGGCGGCTCCCCTAATGGCGCTAGCATATTGTAGGCCGCGGAAACGGGGTAAGCCGCTTCTAGCCACCATTCGCGACCTGCTGCCCCACTTCAGTCAGCTACGTGCTCACATAAAAACGGTAGATTGACGCGGCACATGTCCATGTTGGCAATGTAGTGCCGAGTGCGTGGTCGGTCCACTGACGTGAAGCGCGACCGCTTCGACTGCCCAGTAGGGTGACTTGCATTATATGGTTGCTACAACAAGTGCTGCACACAGCCAAACAACTAACTCGACAATGGAGCAATTGCGATCAACTACTATTGTGCACACATGGGAAAACCTATCCTCTACCCGCTGTGTATTGCAGAGGGTGGGGTAAAGGTTTTTCGGACCATGTCCGTGCCGTGTAAGCCGCTGCAAGCAGGCTGCAATGACCAAAACATCTTGCATGCTATGTGCAAAGTGGAAGTACCAAGAATCCCGGAATGGGTGACAAAGCACGTGCACCATATACATAATGTACCCCGATCCATAGATGTGCTGCACAGAAATTGTTGGGGGATACGCTGTGTTGTGGATGCCGTCTAGAAATTGGGCATATGTTGTGCCCAATACTATGCAATCTTGGGCTGCATGGGTTAGGGAAGGGGGCAAGGCGGGGCCATCCAAGGCAGCCTCCTCAAGTGGTGCTAGAGCCTTGAGGAGGTCCAATACGGCCTCCACCTCATGCTTCTCCTCGGGATAACGGGGCAAATGTGGCTTGGGTTCACTGCAATACTCGTGCACCTCTTGCACCACCCTGTAGGACAGCTCAGCGTGCATGCAAAAGCCATCCTTGTCTACCGCATGGGCCGCCCTTTTCAAGAGGTGCGTCGGGTCAAAGTTCACACACATTCCCCGCTCATCACTCTACATTGGAATGTGGGTTGCTGCTTCTGCACAGAGGGCACCTTCCAAATCACGAGAGCATGGCAAATCCCCCGTTTGTGTCGGCTCACATGAGGATGGCATGTCATTCCCGAAAGGCAGCGATGCTATACACCTTCACCATGTGGTGCCGCATGGCGGTGCAATGGTCATCTGTGAACTTCCCACATGTGAGAATCACCCAGAGTGGGATTACTGCATGGGTCTCTGCACCATTGGGGAAAAAGAAGATGCCCGTGGCCTGCGTGGCCGCATGGACCCGGGCCGGATCGTGGTCTAGTTGTTCCCCAAGTGCCTCAACATCTTCACCGCTGCACAATGTCGCCATCTTTGTGAAGCATGTGGCGCGGAGAGCCACGGCTCGAGCATCACGTGAGACTGTGATGGTGTCCTCCAGGTGAAGTTGGTCAATCAAGAAGGCCCACAGCTGCACTCCCTTGACATGCTTCACGCCGTCGAGTAGTGACAACAGAGTGGGGGGTTCGATGGGTACCACCTGGGGTGCTTGTGCAACGTGTCACCGCCCCATGTCACCGTTTGGTGAGTACACTCAACCTCCTTCACCGCGTGCACCAGCTTGGGTCCTCCTACACCGAATGGTGCGACCGCTGCAACATCTCCGACCTGCGCGTCCCAAGATTGCATACACCAAGCATTGTAGAGGTGCTCCAGCACATTGGACGATCTAGCCGGCGTGTAACAGATGGGCTTCACGGTGGCGCGCTAAGGGCCGGTCGTCCGCGGCCATCACTACGGCTAGAGCCTTGTACGTATCGCATGGCTACCGTAACGGGTGAGGTCCTCGTGTAGGCGGTCTAATACCTCTTGCGCCACCCATTGATTGTCGTTCGCATCATTGCCGCACTGAGCCGAGCAACTAGCACCGCCGGAGTGATCCGGTTGTGCGGCTTGGTAGCGGTGGGCTGCATGGCAGTGTCTCTCCACCGCTCCACCTTGCTAGCCCACTTGCCGGGTTTGAGCTCCAAGCAGGAGAGGCAGGCCTCCCAGCATCCATGATCCCATCGCAACGTGCTTGACCTCGGCCCCGCAGAGAGTAAACACAGCCGGAATCCCGGAGCTTCCACGGGGCTGTTGGTAGGTGCTGCGCATGATGGGGTACATCCTGCTGAGCCGCGGCAATGTGGTCACTTGCTTGTGTAGGACAGAAAGGCAATCCCGACGCAGGTCGCGGCAGCGTACACTCAGCCCCCATTCGGGATCCAGCCAATCATTCGTTGCAAGAAGCTGCACGTTAGACGTGAGGTGAGCAAGGGCAGCCATAGTGGCTGCTGCCAATGCTCCCCCCGCGCTAGCGGCCCGCAGAAGCGGGCTTTCGTTCACGCGGAACATCATACCAAGTAGGGCTCTAGAGCCTTTAGGGGCATCATGAGGGAAGTACCCCGGCACTACTTTCCCGTATTGCAGCCAGCCTTTGTGTTGCTCCCCGTTGCAATGGACATCCTTGAAGCCCAAAATAGTCGCGCCCATGGTAATGGGCAAAACCTTGCAACGAGGGCAATGCCACTTCTTGGCAGCTTTTTTCCCTCCCGCCACCCCGTGTCCATACTGCAAAGGGCTTGGGCTTGAGGGGGGGGGGGGGGGCATTGGCCAACGGGGACGTGGAGGATGAAGAAGGCATGGTAATACGATCTGAAACTATCACACGCAAGGGGAAAAATTTTTTTCGTCGGTGCTCAAAAGACTAGCGAGCAACAGTCACTGCAAAGCTCACACCCATTGACCAATGACAGCAATGATTGAACCACAGCAAACACCCGATAAAACACCCACGGACACCAAACTGGAACCTAGAAAGCGGGGGAGGGAATTGCAGCTCACCATCAATTTTAGGTCATTTTGACCACACACAACCCCGTGAACCGGGTTGGCAATGAACAGCTGACACGCCAAGGGCTGCCCCACCACTTTCTGGAGCTACTCGGGGCTAGGTTGCACATAGCCCACTTTGAAACGATGACCCCCATGCCCTACCCCAATATGGACAGAAGAGCCGGGGTCACCCGCAGGGGGACCACGTCCAAGCACACGTTCCACACTTTTCTTTAACTGGAACTCTTGCCATGCACAACTGTTTTTTTTTCAACTTTTGCGGTGATTTTTTTCAAGCGCAACACTTGTCACCCCCCTGCAGCTCCAAATCTCAGCCTTTGCGGGAGATTAATTCGGTGCCCCCCCCCCCCCCCACCGCCGCCGTCTAATGACTATTGAGAAGCACGTCATAAGTCGGAGGGTTTCACGGCAAACGAAAACCCACAAAGTGCACAAGTCGATTGTCAAACTTTTGATGCAATGTTGTATGCCATTACGAAACAATACATATGGTGGTAGTTGACATAGACCGTGCATGTTTCATGTTCCTCAAATGTCAGGCAAGAAGCTTTCGTTGTGGCTGGTCAATCTTCCAACTAGCTCTTTTGAGTGTCCTCAGAGGGGTGTGGAACTTCACCATCTTAATCAGAAACATCTTCCTAAAGCCCCACATGGTAATCTTCGCTATCACCACCACTGCAAGACGGGTTGACATCTTATACAAACTCAACTTTGCACTTTCGAACATTTGTTCACCACCCGTTGTTTCCCATTGTTTGTGCAAACGCCTAGTGCACAACCATGCCATTCGATTATTGAACGTCCCCCCGTTAATATCATGCGCGTGATATTATTTCGGTGTGTATCATTCTCACCACCCCCGGTTTATGCACTAGATCTTTGTTGTGATAGTTCCTAGCTCTGAAGATCCGTTTCTTGTTTATGTCATTGGCGGATGGCAATATGACAAGCTTGCTGTTGAACATGGCTTTGGGCCTCTAATGACCGTTGAGGAGTACTCAACTGGGGATGACGATGATCCAGGATCTTCCGGGATCTCCGTTACATTGATCCTACCAAAGTAAAGCTTCACATTCCCTACGAGTTGGTGCCTCCAGAAGTGCAGCCCCAAGCCGCCGCATTTGCGAAGTCTCAACCAAAGTGTAAGGCAGCAGCACGCCAGTTGTCAATGGCCACCTTCGTGGCACCAAAAGAACTGCATGTTTTGGCTAACAATCACATTTCCCACTGTGTTTTGCCTTGTTCGGTGGGATGTGCTTGTGCAGCCAAGATGGGTGAATGGTATTGTTTTAGTGGTCCAAAATATTAGCATGCTTGTGTGACATTATTACGGCGTGTGACAATAAGGGGGGGGGGGTTCCCCCTCATTCGCTAACCAAACTCCCATTTAATATGCACGGCACTTTTAGTAATTACATGAAAGCGTCAATTTGGACGGAATTTAATCAATTGGGACATATGAAAACGAATGTGCTCACATACCATAAGGCTTTGCAAACGAGAGGATGAGAGCACTTCAATCCCAAGTGCACCTCTCTTTGATAAGACTACACTATGCTTGTCGTGTCTAGGGTTTCCTCTCATGGACATGGGAGGACCTTGGACCCTTGTGTGGACTAGGAGGAATTGGAACAGCAAGGTCCATCACCAAATTAGCATACATGGAGCTCTCATCATGGGTGACCACCGGGTGAGCAAGCGGAAGGTCTACTACCATTGCTAAACTAGTTGCAGCCAATGTACATGCTAGCTGGGCGTCCCCTAGCTAACTCGGATGCTTGTCTGCACCAATGACCATTTTCGGCAGGGCGGTACATGAATTGACACAACCCTGAAAGCACTCCGGCACAACTTTGCCGTACCGCGTCCAATCTATATGCCGGAAACCCAAGCAGTGGATACAAAATGCTTTGTTGTTTGCTGGTTGTGATGTGGGCAAGACTTTGCCACAGGAGGGCTGCCACTTCTTATTTCCCGTCTTGCGGCCCCGCCACCGGGACGGGACACGAATGGGAGCCAACTTGGAGACAAATGCGCACGTGTCAGCAGAAGATAACGCACCTATTTGTGGAATTTGGAAAGATTTGTGGGACGCCCAACCAGACCGGGGAAATAGGGGTGAACAAGAATGCTCAAATAGTCCAAGAGACTAAAATAGGCCATGCGTCTAACAGCACAACGCAAACTTGCTACGAAAAACAATGCACATTTTGCACAAACACACCACATATGAGCAAGACACATAGTGTGGAAGGCGCCCCCACGGGCGCGTATTTGGGCAGCACGCTATGAATATGAAACAAAGAGCGTATGACCCAAATAGTGGGACCTCTACACTGCCGCATAGCCGCATCTGCAGCTCTAAGCTTCCAACCTCAGGGAGAGTTACGCTCTTTAATGAACCATCCACCAAGGCCTCCAACGCTGCAATCACTCGGGGGTGACTAACTGTGCCTTCAGTGCCACTAGATTATCATGCATTTGTTCAACCCCAAAAGTGGGCCCGGACATACCCCCGAAACTAGACACCTTTTCATCTTTCATGGTTTGTTTTTCAATTTCGACACTTGCCCCCCCCCCCCCCCCCCGCATTGGGTTGAAATTTCGCCTACCATATAGATTTTCCCATATAGATTTTCCCGCCCCCCACCCCGCCCCCCTCCCTGTTGACCACCATTGAAATTTTGCCCACTTGGCTTACAAATTGCTGTTGGCATAGCGGTTCATATTTGTGACCAAGTTTTTGTTCCTTGGTGAGGCAGATATCCCGCAAGCCCGTTTGCAAGGGGGGCGGCCATATTATGTATACACTATACCGTTGCTTGAAGCCGAGAAGCCTTTGAGGTGGGTAGGGGTAAATGTATTCTCCAATTTCCGAAAGGGAAGAAAAAAAAAGGAGGAACAATACAGAAGGCGCAAGGGGGCACAAGGGGCACATCAAAAAGAAGATGAGCCACGGGAGCCAAGCAACCAGTGCCAAAGGGGAGAAACATGACAACCGTCAAAAGCAAGAGGGAGCAGAAGTCATGGCCGGAGGTACCATACACCCCGACCAAAGGTAGCCGAAGACAGACAGGCGATACGGCGAGGCAACCCACAACGCAGGCACATGTGCCAACAAGCCAATAAGGAGAGATGGCGCACGGAAAACGCCGACATGCGGTGTCCACCAAGGACCGTGGAGGTGGCAAAAAAAAAAAACCAGCAACGACCAAGGCAAAGTCTCGGTCACCCCCAAAGGTCCACGACCCGAGGGACCTTCAACAAAGGGTAATTTCCTTCTTGCTATTATTCTGCAAAAGTGGGTGTTTTAAAGATCATGAATGAGAAGCAATTTGTCAAAGAACTTCTTTATGTACATACATTTTGTCATAACACTTCTATTTGTGGGCTCTGCAAGCAACTAGATACCCTTAGTTGGGCGACTAGTTTGTAGGATGACAATGTGTGCTCGTTCCTTGTGCAATGCTTGTGGTCATCCACTTTGGCTGAACATCAACGCAACGTGGTCCTTGACGAAAAAAGCCCGCACATCCGTGATGAGACTAACAAGGCTGCAACGCGCACCATGCTGATCATTTGTTCAATCCTAAGGTTGTTGTTACCCTCTTTTTGGAAATGCCATCTTGGCTTGAGGCGCCTCTCTGAACTACTCTCACTGCAGTGGCCGCACACACAGAAATGCGGTGCGGCATGCTATGTGGTAATGACGCCCCTTATGCCCTAGGGACAAGTTCAACAACTGCTCAAGGGAGTTTGCGGCCCCATTGACTTGGACCCCCTCGCTCTCCCGAATTCCCCCAGGCGAGCGGTGTGATTGGCCCAATCAAGTCATGGATCCAAGATAGGTTGTGGATCTAATATGTGCACAACCGTCCCAGTCTATCATGCCGTGTTCACCGTAGTTGTGAAATCACATTCATACCACCCAACCCAATGGCAGGCAACACCTGGATGCAAAGGTCCATCAGACTAACCAGTTTCGGCCACCTAGCCCGCACTCCCATGGGGGTATGGCCAATACCAATGCCCGATAAAGAAATGAACACCCTAGGTGAAAACTCAAAAATGTGTGGTGCATGTTCTAGAAATGATGGAGTCAGATGGTTCCAAAAGAATTATAAAACCAGCGCAACTTTGATTTGCTTGTAGAATTGCAATTGTTTAGGAACAGCGTTAGAAAGCTTCCCAAATATTCCTTTCCCACATGAATTGCATAGCATTATGAAGGGGAGGATCCGGTGAATGGCTTTCCGAGGGCATTGAGCTTGCGACCTGGAGAGTGTGTGGTGACAACCCTTTACTTCGTAGCTTGCTTGGCATCTCCATGTCTCCGGAAGTTGCATCGCTCTCCACCTTTGGGTGTGTGCGACATTAAGGCCAAAAGGTGGCATAACTTGGACACGCGGCCCAAAATTGCACGTGATGGGGCCCATCCTGGTTATACATTTAGGATACGATGGGGGTGTTGGACACACCGATGGACAAAAAGTTGCTACAATGTGGGGCCCGTTCTAATACCGTTCGAGTTGGATCGTTTTGAAACAATTCTAAAACAGCCGCCAGCCGTTGGTGTTAGAATACATTGGAGCACAATGTTAGGACACTTTTAGAATACATTGCGCCTCTCGAAATTGCAAGCAACGGACATGGAGACCAACCCCCAAGCCCATAGGGTGTCCGGGTTTGCATCCAACGGCCCAACTCCGACAAGGCCCCGGTGCCGCCGACAAGCCTCTACATGCGGCCAAAGCCGAGGGAGGTCATGGGGGTCTTGGAAGCATTGGAGTGTTGGGGTAGGGCAAGAAGAGGGATGGCTTGCATGGGAGTGGGTATCGATGGCCAAGAGTAGAGGCACAGGAGCTTGTGGTAGAGGGCAATGAAGCAGTCCCCAGCCGTTACCGGTCAGCCCGTCCCCCAGGCTCCCACCCTCCCCAACCGTACGTATTCCAGCATTCAAGCTATTGGCCAACGCACCCCCCAAAACCCCCACCAAGAAACACCCAAGGCAGCCCCCCTCCCAATCCCTCTGATTGTGGGTAAACTATGAGTGCTAATCCTCCTTCGACTTCGGCACGCCCCCTCCCCGCATGCCTAGGCACCTACATAAAGGGACCGCTACCCCTAGATTGAACAAGAACAGAGAGGAGGACAGGAAGAAGATGCAAAAGAAGCGGAAGGACGAGAAAAAGGAGAAGGAGGAGGTGGTGGTGAAGCGGGAGAAGAAAGGGGGCATCGGAGGCGCCCATTCACATAACACCATGCGGTGGTCTACTTGAGTATCCACTTTCTTTGTGAAGATGGCAGTATAGTTCAGCTGCAGACTCTCTGTCGCAAAAATCTTGTCGATCGGCCGCTGTTGATCCGTGACTTCCTGTGCCTGGTTGTCTTTCCCCGTGAACGCCCAGGTGCGTCCTTCCGGAGCCTGCCCGTCCAGGTCCTAAGCATTGTGGTGGTGGACATGAAAGAATGCGACCGTGCGTGCCAACCTTGGGTTGTGCGGAGTCACGGGGCCCCGTAGCGAGGGGAAATCGCACCTCTATACGGCTCGATGTGCGGGGGGCACGCTCTCAAGAGTGCACCGTCACTTGTGCAAAAATCAGCCATAACAAAAATGGCGAAACAGCAAAAATTCGTGCAAACGAAATTCCAAGACCTAAAACCGCGCAGTTTTCAGGAAAAAATATTGCAAACGAGCAGCCACTAGCAAATACACAAAGAGAGCACAATAGCGCAAAAAGCAACGAAGCGTGGGAAGAGTGAAGGCGGGGATGTAATGGAGCGGGGACATTTTAGGGTGGTAGGGGAAGATCCCCAAGTCATGCCACCATTGACCTGTGGCAGTGTGGTGGTGAAAGGGGAAAGAAGAATGGTCGCCGTGCCGATCACCAACCAAGAACTATTGGTTCAAAGCAATCATGTCCATGTGCGGGGGGGGGGGGGGGGCGGAGGACGTTAGTGGTGGGGTAGATGGTGCCAACCCCTAATTTCACCTTAGTCGCCCCGTGCAGGGGCATGACCCCCAAGAGGGAGTCAACCGTTTTGGGCTCGGGGATAAGGCGAATGGGCGTCAAGTCGGCGAGGGCCATCTGCAGCTATAGCCAAAGGTCTGTGGCCCACAATTCCTGCCGAGTGCGCCCGCAGGCACCGGTTCCCTCATGTCAATATTCACGAGGCTTGGGGGGGGGGGCGTGCAAACCCTTTGCCCACTCCACCACCTCCTCCACAAGCAGGCCCCCCGTGTAGGTGGGCTCCTCCAGCTGGTGCGGGCGGAGAGAAATGGCTTGGAAGTGTGCGTGGGTGTCGGCGGCTGGGCTAGGTAGGCTACCATGTTGGGAGAGGGCCATTGCAAGAGAAATCAGAGCTGCACAGGGGCACAAAAGCATGGCAAGGAGCTCAACGTGAAAAACATCGCGGCATCTGATTTCCGTAGGACGTAGGAAGGCTACGCGAGTGTAGTATACGAAGGGGCAAGGCCCACTTAGTGTTGCAGTGGCCTAAGGTGCTATCACATTTGTGGATTGACCACATCGATCTCTTTGCCTTCAAATGCAGAATTCTCTCCCAATTTTCACGCTCCGCCATGGAAGGCAGCCACTGTAGGCTGAGGCGCATGCTGCAATAGCGGCGGCCTAAGCCTCCTACGTGGCTGCCTATGTGTAGAGGTTGTCGTTGACAACCACCCCATAGATGACAGCCTGTGTCGAGAGGGGAGGGATGTCATCAAAAGGGTCATGCGTGGACAAGGGATCGGGACAGTGCGGCAGGTGGCCCGGCGTGCCCGCAATAGGGCACCTGGTGACCTCAACTATGTACATGTCCTCTCACGGCGCTTCAAAATGCGCAAGCGGCAGGCCTAGGAAATGCGGACATGTTACCATGGCTTGTGGTGCCTCCGGGTACTTGAGTTGGTGCAAGCCATGCGCTGGAGGTGTGCGTGTGTGTGAAAGTCAATGCGACAATCACGCAAGTTTCACGCGAATTTGGTGCATATTTGCGTTCCCAATGGTGCCACGGACACAAGGAAAGTCCGGGGTAGGGCATCTTTGGGCACCGTGGAGCTGAAATGTCTCAAAAAACGGCCATTTCTTTTCATTGACACCCATATGTTAATTCTTTAAGAATGTTTAAAGATATTGCCGCCACCCCAATGCTTTGAAACAAGTCTTTCCGACCTAAACCGTACACTTGTGCACCCAGATTCCCCATTTTCGCGCGATTTTTGCTCCCCATTTGCAAGTTCCCTTAGCGGCTGCTAGCAAAGGGTACATAGCACCTAAAGGCTATCCACACTGGCTCTTGGGCATGCCGTCAACTGAGCACCCACACCTCTTGTACCAACGGGTCCTCAAAGTGTAGTGAACAAGGGATATTCCCCCACACGGGGTCTGGTTACAAATTGTGTTCATGAACATAAAGGGGGACGTTGCGGGACATGAGACGTACCAGCCTATGGCCATCACCAACAACATATGCTGAGCACTCATGCACCGAATCCATTCACAGTACATTCGCTACTGGACCACGTGGCTAGTCCGGAGCAGTTCCGATCTAGACCCAGCCTTTGAGCGAGCAGCCCACCTCATCACCATCAAATCCCCTTCTTTCTTACTCAACAGGGTGCCCTTTTTTGGTCCATTCGGCCATTCTCAATCAACCCAAAATTAGGGCTGAATGTTTAGCACTATAGTCATTGTTGTGTGTTGTTCTCCATGTTTGCACACCAATGATGTGTACATTTGGTGAAATTATGATTTGTTGATCTTTTGTGATCCGCGCATGAAGGTGTACACTCATATTCTATCCTTATAGTCGCAGCCTTCACATAACATGGCATGAGTGCCGTATATATTCTTTTATCTCAGGAATGGCCATGAACATCCGGGCGGGTTTGGTAATCACTTTTTACCCCTTTTGGCATTGGAGATATTGACGGTTTTCCAGCTTGTTACTGATTACCACCGTGCGGGGGGGGGGGGGATCAATTACCTCCCTGATTACCTGCATGATTACCCGGGGAGGATGATAACCATACGAGAGGTAAAAATGAATACCACCCTGATACCCTCCCTAGCTACGGAGGGGGGGGTTGAATGCCTCGAGGGCACCCCTCCGACAAATCAAAGTTATTATCCCCCCGATAAGGTCCCTGATTACCACACAAAATGATTACCCCGCAACAAGTGTACACTGACAAAAACATGACATGAAACATTAAAATGGTACCTGAGGCATCATCCCCGTGTATCCCAACTAGAGAAACATTCGGAATAGGTATGGAAACATGCCGCGCATGTTGCGCACTCACGCTAGCTGCGTCCACCGCATGAGACACACGTGCCACGTGCGGACCGCTGCACGGGGCAGTGCATGTTTGTTCGTTGAATAGTTCCGACCGTCAGTACTAGTAGATCAGAATGAAAATCCCAAAGGGATTTGGTGGTCAGTGCAGACACAGAACGGCTGCAGACCGATGTGGCCAGCCCAGTTGCGGAATGTGCTGACAATGGCATAGGCCTCCTTTGTCCCGGAGGCCCATGACTTTCTCTGTGAGGCGGTGGGGACGCCGGACCAACACGCAACAGGGTAACGGTTCCCCTTTTCCTCTGTCTGTTCCAAAACAGAGCCCATTGCAGAAACGCTAGCGTCCGTGCGGATGACAAAGGGCTTGTCGGGGTTCATGAAGAAGAGGGCAAGAGGCTTGAGCAGCTCCCGCTTGAGATCCTCAAAGGCAGTGTCTTGTTCCAGCGTCCAATGCAAGGGGTGATCAGAGCCCTTTCGCGCTTCCGACTTGGAGAGTTGAGGCATGGAGTAAAGGGGTGCCGCAAGCTGAGCATAGAGGCGGACGAATTCCTGGTAATAATTGGCGAAACCAAGGAATGCTTTGAGCTCAGAGACCGTACGGGGTTTGTCCCACTTCTCCAAGCTCGCGAACTTCGCAGGGATGGGTTTGTTGACCCCATAACCCACCACGTCGCCAGCCAACTGCACTTGCTCGACAAAGATGTTGCCCCTGTCGGCTGAAACAGCAAGCTTCTTCTCCCTGAGGTGCTGCAGCATGAGCCGTAGGTGCTTGCCGTGGTTCTGCAAGGACTCGTCGTAGGTCGCACCACCCAAAGTCACGATGATGTTGTCCACAAATGGTCGGGCGAAGTCGCGGTAATCCTTCAGGGCGTCGTCGAAGGCGCGTTGAAACGCGGCGTTGCCATTTTTCACCCCCATCGGCAGTCATCGGGGATCAAACCTGAGGGGCGGGAGAAAGTAAAAACATTTATAACGGCGTATCACAGGATAAAGATAGTAGAGCACTGTTCAGGAGCTGAAAGCTGCCAACCTCGCGGTGTTTCAGCGCCAATTGGTTGGCCCTGTCCACACCATTCGCGAGTTGCCCATACGCATGTACCTCCCCAGATAGCTTATACCCTGCAGCATGCTGCTGCGCCTTTTTGTGAAAAGAGGAATTGCTCGAAATTGACACCACCGTAGGGGGTTTGCTCCCCATCTTTGGGGTTTTGAAAACTTTCAGATTGTATCCTAGGGAGTTTTTCTGCTTGTCTATCACAACAGCTTCAACCACCTGACCTCGGTCAGTCTGTGCACCAACTGTTTCCACCCCCTCCCGATCGTGCTTGCACAAAAACCGGAAAGGGTGGTTGCGTGCCACGAAGGATTGCCGTAGCAAGTGGCCACCAAAATAAAAATCAACCACAATGGCTGTATGCTCGGCAGCCAATCAAACCGGCGGTGGACCATCACAGTCACCGTACAATTCCCTATTACCGCTTCCCTACCAATGAACGCTATGTCTGTCCGCTTATGAATAAACATCCCTAACAAAATCGATTTACCATGTCAACCAACACAGACAATTTAATGCCGAGTCAAGAATTGGAGGACACCCGCAGAAAGGGGAGGGGGGGCAATGAGAGTGAGATGGAGGAGCGCTGGGTGTTGTGGATGGAGGGGGGGGATTGCAGGGTCGAGAGAATGACCTTGTCTGATGTGAGAGATGAGTGGTTGGGCGCTAAAAGTGATTATGTGTGGGTAAAGAGGCAGAAGAGGAAGAAGGGCAAGAAGAAGGAGGACAAGGAGGAGTACGGCATGGAGGAGGCATCTTGTACTGCTCCTAGCGAGAGAGGGGAAAGAGGCTCATAGAAGAAGAGCAGAAGGGGATTGACGACAAAGGAGATGGACGTGGTGAGCAATGATGGTGGGGAGAATGATGCCCCACATACCCCCTCACCCCATTTGGCCTCTGTGCTCCCCTTGCTATCGACCCTGATCCCCCTGAGGGTAAGCCTGTTGTTGACCTGACGCATGAGACCGCTGCTAGCCCTGTGAAGCCTCCTCACAAGCCTACCCAAGCCCGACTAACCCATCCAAAACCCTTTCCTGCCCACCACCCAAACCTTTCCGACGTAGCTTGAAGACACACAAGCGAGCGCAACTGGGTGCCAACACATGACTGTGGGGATGGGCCAAAACGGTTCTTGTGCTTCTATTCATGCTACGTTGCACGAGCGTTATGAAACCACTCTTATTATAAATCCTAAAATAGTTCTAAAACTGTCAATGGCTCATTTTGCTTTCAGAATAGGAACCATTAATGGAAAGCAGGTTTTGGAATGCACTTTTTGACGCACGGAGACATGTTCAAGTTTTTTTTGGGGGGGACCAAGAACCCCATCGAGGCAACAATCCCCCACCCCCTGCAAGTTAAGCCCCCAAACAAACCCCCTCGGCACAACGGGCATCCAAAATTGGTGCCCTAATTCTTCTAATTCGAAATTGGAACGCAAGAATTAGGCGATACTACCCCTTTTAACAGGCGATGAAAGGAAGGTGCAATGGGCGTGCAAACCAACAGAGAGGTGACGCGCACGCCAAATCAACGACGAGGAGGCCACTATAGGACAAACCACAAAGGGTTGTAGGGCGGGAGAAAGGCATGGGGTCTCCAAGTCTCCTCAAGTGAGGAGTGGGGTAGCCAAACCCACAAAGCCCATTCACGGGACAAGATGGGAGAATGAAGGCACAAGAAAGCGGTAAGCCTGCACAAGAAGCCGACAAGGCGGACACTAATGTGGCATTGTGCAGTTGAAATAGAGACTAGGCCATGCCCCCTCCGCAACCAGCAATACGGCGAAGAGGGGCCAAGATGGTCACATGTTGTGCAAAAGATTGAAGCTTGTGGGCGACAAAAAGCTGCAGTCTCTCAAGGAGAGGGAAGTGTCAAGTTGGGGTTCGTCCCAATCAAATGCCGACAACGAAAGGGGGATAGAACTGAACTAAAGTTGAGGCGACGGATCCCCGGTACGTTGGCGCTTGTAGCCTGCCCTTGTGGATGCCACTTTGTTGGGCAAGCGCTGCACTGGCCGTGGTCGGAATGGTCCTGCCCCGGGGTACACATATCTACCAATTCAAATGTAGCAAACGGGGTGACCACACATGCGACTGCTGCAACAATGCCCCAGATAAAGGTAAAGGCAAATGTACAAGCAATGCTGAAGGTAAAAGGCAAAGGTACTGTAAGAATAACTGGGGGCAGCCAAAGGGATGAATGGATGGGCAGCCCACGGGTAGACTCCGAAGGGACACCCTGATGACCAAAGCATTGGCCGGGATGGATGCCACCCAGTGAAAGTGGGTGCAATGGACCATGGACCATGCGCCTAAGGCCAATAAATACACATGGTGTAAATCCACTGACCCCAGGACTTGCAGAGACCTAGAGCCCGCACTCAAGGTTGCCATTCAGGTGATTGACAATAAAATATATCTTGTGCCACATCCGTGGTGAAAAAATGTGGTTGCGGTCTGGCATGGACCATTAGGGCGTGATGGCAACCACTACCTCCAGAAGATACAACAAAAACCAACAAAAAGCATGCGTACACCGAAAAAACACACCTCTTCTGTATTCCAAGCTACACGTGCACACTTTCCCTCATTGCATGTTCAAATGGGATTGCATGACAATGACTTTTGACCAATTGCCTCACCAAATGCCCTACACCGGTTATTGGAGCTTCGTGTTACAGGATGTCCAGGTGTGCAGTGCTGAGGATGTTGCAGAGGCTTTCGAATGTGTGACCCCAGTGTGACTTTGCTTGCTGCGTACTGTTGCATGATTTCTCTACATCGTGCACGGCAGTGTCACCCTGGAAACCCTGGGGTGTGGTGTGCTCAGTGCACACACAGTGCACACACCATATACGTGTAGCACCAAAAAGGATAGACAGTGTGTCTCAAGCGTGGCCAGTTAGTATTGCCCAGAGCTGTTGTCTGTATACGACGCATGGCATAAACCCGACCTCCTCATTAAAAGCCCTATAAGGGTTTTGTCGGTCCGGATGTTCTGCAGTCCACAGGGGGGGATTAATACCAGAGAGGGGGGGGTATTAGGATTCGATTGTCAGGATACCACGTGTTCTATCATCTGTATTCCAGAAGTCAGCCCCCAGCCAAGCGCATGAAGCAAGCCACCATTGGAGCATTTTTCCAGCCAAGAACTTCAGTCGGCTGCAGCTCTAGCTCTTCCCTTTGCTAGGGGAGTTGACTTTCAAGCAAATGTGTCTGAACTGGTAAAGCAGCCCCCGTCTGGCACAGTGCGTGTTTTTTGTGTTCAGTTCCGAGGCAAAGGGGTCTGGTTTTATGATATGAAATTTCTGGCGCCATGGAGTGTGCAGTGGGGGGGGGGAGCATAACAGGCCAGTTGCTGTCAGCTGCTCTCCACTGCAGTTGGTTACTCGCAACTGCAGTCAATTAGTTGTGAACTGCAGTTGGTCACGATGTGGGCTGCTTGGGCTCAGTGAAAAAGAGAAAGGATAATCCGTGGGGACTCCTTCAAAGGGTCATGCTGGAGTAAATCAAGATGCATATCACATGGCTCCTCCTCCAGCTGCTCTGTGTCCCCCTCGCTCATACCTGCAGCACAGAAGAGCTCAAACTTTGGAAAGCCAACAAACAGACTAAGACCCAAGAACGAGACCAGACCACCAGGGTTTCTGGCAAGACCCATGCTGCCTGGTTGTAAGGACTGTTGGGTGCTTGATGGTGAACTTGCTTGTCAGACTGCAGCCCACAGCACCAACTCAGAGGCCAACAACCTGAGAACAGAAAAGACAGGGGATGATGGCAGCTGCAGACCACCCTTACTGGCCTTACTGCACAGCTTAGGGAGCGGTTCTCAGGGAAGGGCCTGCTCTGAATGTAAGAGGCAACATTTTGCAAACAGCGTTCATGTACCATGCTGTCCTGCCCTATCTCATCTCACCTCACTGCACCTTGCCCCCTCAGGGCACCGTTCTGCCCTGCCTCATCTTGCCTTTCTCTACCCGACGCGGCTCCGCCAATACAGGCATTGCCCCACCCTGCCTTACCCCTCCTTGTATTGCATTGTCCTGCCCACGGGGGGCCGTCTCCTCACTTTTGTATGCGAATCCCCCCCCAAGTAGAAGTGGGCCGAAGGCCCCTAGGGGGGGGTTCAGGGAGGGAGGGAGGGATGGATGGAGAGGAAGCATTCCCGGGGCCGCATCCCGAGGACACAGGCCATGAAGCCCAAACTGAGGGCCCATGACTCTGATTGCTTCACCGTCCTAGACCAAGCTGCAACTGGCGTCTCATGGGCAGTGTCAGCACCGCAGGCCCCCAGCGGTGCCTTGGAGGGCCGTGACAGAGCACGTGACCCCTCTTGATGGTTGGCAGTGACAGTACACCGGGCCCCCCCGGTGCACCGTCCATGTCGGCCGGCAGCGCCTGGCCCCAAGCACCCTGCACCCTAGCACGGAATAGCACAACACCGCCGGTGCATGACGGGAACTCACATTGCAGCCACCAGTTCATCGTCCACGTCCGACGTCCACGGAGGAGACGTCGCCCTCCTCATCCTCGTCAGCATCCGCCGGCTCTCCCGCCGCTGACATCGGCTCTGTCCCCCATTCGTAACGGGTCAGCGCATGCAGCGCGCGACCCAGCTCCTCAGTGTACATCCCGACCGAGTACCAAACGCGGAGCTCAGGCACAACACACACCGTGGTCCACTTCACTCCATTCGCCGGGCTCAGAAAGCTTACAGACCCAGATGCCCCCCCTGCTAGGGGTGGTGGTGGTGGTGGTGGTGGTGGGTCTGCAAGAGTCGCAAATGCTATGGTATGCGCCGGAGCATGGCTCGGACCCACCCTCCCAACTCTTGTACCACCGTTTGGCCGAGGGGGTAGAAAACGGGCACAGGTTTTCTACCTGTGGTTTTCGGCTGTCGGGCCGCCTGGGTGACGGACGCCGCTCCAGATAGTGTACATGCTTGGAAGGTCTTAACTCTTTGCAGTTGCACTGTGCCGGAGTGTCACGCTCCCTGGCGGGTGTCCGGAGCCCCTCTGTGTGTACTGTGCGTGTCCCGTGCGCGCTGTCACGTTGTGTTCGCGGGTCGCATGTGTGTGTTCCAAACGCCTTCTCTAGGCGGGCCGTGAAATTTCCAGCACGTAGGCAAAGGCGAAACGCGCACTAGGTCCGTAGAAGAAGCACAAAATGCAGGGCAAGTGGATGTCAACCGGACGACATACATAGTCGTAGATGTGTGTAGTGTGAATGCACCGCATGTCCACTAGTCTGGAGGTAGAAACGCCACGTGCGCCACCATTGTCGAACACGTGCCGGTGAAGGCGCGGAGTCTCCGCGGGTGTACCCGGCGAGAAAACGGTGTGCACCCGCCCCGTATCGGAGAACAAACCAGCGATGACAATGCGCCAGTTCCCTGGCCGCTTCTGCGCCTCGGAGATCCACCACATAACAAAGCACGGGCCGCTGCAGAACGAAACGCGGCCACCGAGCGCTTTCTGACAGACGAGATCTCGAGTGGGTGGAACTAGTATAGCACTTCCTCGGTCCCATGATGTGCCATACGCGTTTCCGGAACATAGATAGACACGTCGGAGATGTAGTGCCAAAGGTGCAAGTGGAATGCCGGAGACAACGAGGAGGATTCTGGCGGCTGTAGACGCCAATGCCCCGTTGCTGGGAAGTCCCGAGCGGGGTACAGGCAGTCAAACACCACTAATGTGTGACCCGGTCGAGCCCAATCACCCTCATTCCGCAGTTGAGGGCTGTGTGCGGTGCACGACATGCGCCATACTGCTTTCCAAAAAACTACTAAAAACTTTCTCACTTAGTGAAGCGTGGCCCCGTGGCATATCATTGCTTTCTCCGACACAGGGAGTACGCGGCCAGTGATTGACACGGTCACCCAAGGCACGTGTGGCACTGGACAGATTGGGGCGTACTCTGTGGTAATGCCCAGATATGTCCCTCCCCACTGAACCAGCACGCCCCAGCAGGTGGGCAGGGAGACTGACAACGCTGGTATTATGCGGCGGAGATCAAAAGCCATCTGTATGTATAGCACAACATACCACAATCGACGGTATCGACGGCTCTCTATCACAAAATGCACAGCGAGTGGCAACCACAGTCCCAACCTCCTGACAAAAAGTTACCATGCGCAGATGGTCTCCCCACGAAAGGGAGCCAGACACAACACAAGTCGCATAGTATGCGTAGGACGCCACCTCAGGGGCATATATCACTTTCTGTTGGTCCGCATAGAGATGACGCAATTGACGGTGTTGCGCTGCGCCGACTTCATGCCACTGCACCCCGAACCTGCAAAGAGCAGGCCGCGGGACTTGCAATCCCGTGAGGTAACCTGCTGGTACGGGATGAGGCTGGCGCAGTGCCTGTGCTTTGGCCTCCCAATCAACATCATCTAGAACCAAATCTAGGAAGGTGCCCTGCTGATGAGAGTAGAGATTTTGAGGTGGAGGGAACTGACCGGCAAGCCTGACACAGTCCGCAAGCAGGAGGAGCGCTAGTATGGAAGAGTCTGAAAAGTTTTCCCCATCTCGAACACTACGTGCCGTAGCGCAAGCTACCAAAGCCGAGGGAAGCAACGCGTGTTTGACTTGACACAGCATCCAGGACGTCTACACTTCCACAGCATAAGGGTGGTCCAGGTGGCATGGGATAGACACAGGGTATACCACCCACGTGAGGGTTTCTAAGCAAACTGCTGCCAAAAGCACCTCCACAACAATGGGAGGGGAACCACGAACCGTCCATCACAACAGCACAATGTCGAGGGACGGACCGCAAGACGGGCAAATCCGGCTGCAATGGCACCGACACCCCGTACCATGGGGAGAGATTCTCCAGGCCCCACTACCACGGTGCCAGCGGCCAACCGGCCGCATGCGCAACCCCGCAAACTGAAGTGACCCGCGTCCATCCACTCATGAATGGCGGCGGCCTACCAGGGATGTACTGCCTGGGACATGACATGGTGAGCCCCTTGCTCCGGACGGACCCTGGGAAGGCGGATGCGAAAGTCGAGGAAATGCATGTAGAACACGAACATGTCGTGGTCCGTGTTGTGAGCCCGTCAATGCCTGGAGAGGCCGCGGCGTGCGCAAGGCATATCGGGGTGAAAATGCTGCATGGCTGCTGCGTGCTGCGTCGTACCATGGCATGAGCGTGGTGTAACTGTTTCTGGTAGGTTTGCAGAAACTAACTAACTACTACCACTACAGCCGGTTTGATTCCCACCCACCCGGAGGCAAGGGGTCGGCAAAACTAGGCTAACGGAAGAGTGTGCCATCCAGTAACCGCACGCAGCACTCATGCCGCGATAAGGTCAACCACCCGCATGGAGTTGTACGTCGGAGGGCGTACCCCCGCCTGCAGACGCTGTTGCCCACCGGTGAACTGTACATCTAATACAGGTAGTTGGAGGGAAGCCGAACCATGGCAAGTGCCCTCGAGGCACGCCGGCTAGCACTGAAAAGTTTAATTTTGTCTACCTTATGATAGACATGTGGAAACAGGTGCCTCCCCACTATACGCACGTACCAGGACCCTTGGTGCACCGGCATGCATGACCCACCCATGTACACAGACAGCGGGTGGAAACTGACTTGGAAGCCCTCACACCAGGCCACCACTAACAGCTCTTCACGACCAAAAGAAAAAAGGTTTGTACCGAGTCCGGCTCGCTGCGAGTTGTCCGCAAACAGCGGTAGGTCGGACTCCGAATCTATGCACCACGTGGTGTCATCCATGTACCCTAGCCGATTGAAGGGCCCGGTCGGTCCCCAACACGGAGTCACACGAAGGAGCGGTAGGAAAGTGCGCACTTCCGCCACCACATAAAACACCATCGATGACGCCCGGGGATCTTTGTGCCACGCCGGCCAGTAAGCGCGCAAGCGCCTCAATGACCCCACCGGATCCACCCATGTGAACTGTGGCCTCGGTGGTGGCTAGTAGTAGCAAATCGAGGACGACCTCTGGAAAACCGGCCAGTCGCAACAAACACCGCAGAGTGTCGTGAGCCCTAACCGGACCCATATGCATGCCGAACATTATCCACCACTAAACACACCGGTTTCCGGCGGAAAAGCGAAACAAAACATAGTCATGCAAAACACGGAGCAGATCTACCACGCTGGAGGAAGCGTGCAATGCAAACTGTGTGCATGGCAGCACTCGTGCCCGAGCTAGGAGTGGCACGTAACGACTGGCTATGTGCGCTCCAACCAGCTTCCGGATGGTGGCAAAGTTCAACAGCGGGCGCGCATTAACGATGGGCCCATATGGCACTCGGCAGGCAAAGCGTAGAAGTCTCCATGAACTAGGGCGCAGTGGGACCCCCACAAATACACTCTGCATAAACTCAATCACCCACTGCAACTCTTCCTCGCACAACCATTCAATCATGCAGTACTCCGCCAGATCGCGAAAAGGTGTGCACCTCCGAGCGTTACGCAACATAACCCTAACGGAATCCATGGTGACTACCAGATCGGGCATGATTGTTACTCTCCAAGGAACTATGGCACAAAGCCCCTCTCCAATGCAACGGAGGATGGGACGCAGATGACGAGCTCGGAATTGATCAAGTCCCACTGCAACCTGCACTTCTGGGGGGAAGAGTCTGCCACTGACATAGGTGGGTTCGATGCGCGCCGTGTAGGGTTCTCTCAAGAGACGACAGTAGTCTGACTTGGCGGGACCCGCAACCCCCCGGGCGGCGCCAACTGAAAGACCTCTAAGGATCTCCCCAGCCCCACCACCTCCCACGCCTGTGAAATTGCTCTCCGAGTGGCAATCACTTTACGGACCAAGGGCGCGTTCAACCACAAGCGGCGATGTGCCTGGAGCAAGGCATGCAGGACTCGCGCCGCTCTGGACACTAGACCAGGGACAGTATCCGGGGTACTCGGTGGTCCAAAAACCGCTTCCGCCGCCGTGGTCAGGACACTCATGGAATGTTGATGTGCCTCCAACGTGGCAGCTGGAGGAAGTGAACGGAGCCCAGCGCAACTGTTTGCAAAAGTCTCCTGCTGCCCGTTACACACACCGGTACCCGGGGTAAATCGTGCCCAGGGTAAATCGTGCCCTGTAGGCGGGGTTCCCGGGTGGCACGAAAGCTGGAAGAGCCTGCAAGCAAAGCCGGACTGGGTAGTGCTCCGATGGGAAGACAGATTCATATTCAACACGAACAGTGCCAATCTCCGGAGAGACAAGCGGCTAAGGAAAAAGTCCAATGCACCTACGAAACCTTGTGCATTGACCCATGTGGGCCCACACATGCCATGAGTGAACGGACGCAGAGTCATATCGGCAGCGAACTAAAACGAGACAGGAGCAATCTCAACGTTTATGGACACACAAACCGCCGACCACCCCCGGTTGCACTGGAGATCTCGTCCCATGATAACCAACCGTGAGTCGAGTGCGACATGAGCGCGCAACCAGTGCAATAAGGGACGATATTCCTTACCCTTGCCTTTGGCGGACATATACACATTGACAACCTGTACCAGGGTGCCCCTATAGGCAAGCTCTAAGACCATGGCTCTGCCTTCTGGATGGTGCACGAAGTCTCGAATGTGCAGCTGGGAAGCCCGGCGAACTAGAATGGCGACACTAGTTGGCGAAGAAGAAACCAGCGTGAACGTATGCCAGTACAGGTAGTGAAACACGAAACGGGGGGGCAACATCCCTGTCTCCTGCAAAAGAACTACTGCCGGGTATCCCGACCACTGCAGCAACTGCCTCAAAGCCATCACTTTAGTTTTGACTGTGTGCTCTACAAACAGTGTGAGCAAGTCAAAACCAGCCGGCATTGTCACCGAAGCCGGGGTTTCTAGATGGGGATCGCTCTCTGGTGTCCAAAGAGAAGACAGGGCCGTTTGCAATCTGCGCAGAGACCCGTGGACCGGACCTCCTACGCTGTGTAGGAGACGCCGAAGGGTAACTACATTAAGGACCGTCAACAGAAGGGGGAGGGACCCTGTAGTAACTGGTGCAAAGCCGAGCTTGGCCCTAGAGATTCCTTCAAAAGGGAGGTAGTACACACTCCCGACCTCCGAAGACAAGACTCTCTCCCGTTCAAAATGGTCTTGAAGACGCGCTACTGCTTGGCTGAACAATTGATACACTACACATTGTGAGCTCCACTCAGTACGCAGACATGTATAGTCAAAACTTACGCGAACAAGAGTGACACTTGTCAGCACCCCCGGCGCCGGCACCAGCGACACCAAAGGGAGGGGGAGTGCCAAGTGCCCTATTGACTGATGTTTATCTAGCACATACCCCCACTATTGATTATGCGCTTCAGGCGGTAATTGCAGCACGCACTCAGCCACAGTTTGCAGCGAACAAGGAGGTTCCTAGGGCCTGAAACATTGACCCACTGTACTCGAGGTCACGGCTGTGGTGTGTTTGCCGGACTGGGATAAATCGCTTCTCTGTTTCCCGGGGACGGGAGGTGACTGTGGCGTAAAGCAGGGGGGTGTGACTGGTACATGGGGTTGGGCGTGGCCGCACCCCTGTGTGCTGGCAGGTACCCGTGCCCGCGCCCGTGAGATCCACAACGGTCGACTCCGGGGCAGGCTTTACCGCTGGAGCCGCACTCGGTGGGAGCATGTCAAATGTGGACTCGAACTGCGCAAAGAAGAGCTGCAAATCTTGGAAGGACAGGGACCCCCTCGCCACCCAAGCCGTCAAAAGATCCAGCAGAGACGGATACCATGCCGCATGATGCTTGTCTATCCGTGGGTTGTGGGGTGCGCCGCTGGAAGCGCTCCGCTGGAACCCCCCCCATCTAGCAAAAATTTTGATCACATCTTGGTTTCCTACACAAAACCTGTTGACTTGACCTAATGCACCCCCAAATGTCTTACACTATGACCCCCTTGCTAGTACAAATCTTGGCCGTTCTCGGTCACCCCGCCCTTGTGGAGCACTGGGGGGCACAAAAAACGCTGGAACCCCTGCTAGAACCCCCTTCTAGCGGGCTTCGTGCGACTTTTTAGGCCCCCTTCCAGCGCCCCCTTCCAGCGCTGGAACGGGTTTCCAGCGGGGGTTCCAGCGGGGTTTCCAGCGCCGGAACCCCCCCTTCCGGCACATACCCCAACTTCACAACAACAAGGATTGGGGGCACAAACACATTCAATGTGGATTGACTTGTTCAGCACAACATCCTTGCCGATCAACGGCGTTGTCGCTTCAAAAATGCACGACCCTTGTGTGCAACATAGTGACGCAAGCCAATTTGCATGGTCTCCATGTTGAGGACATGGCGCAAGCCCCGTTTTGACACACGGGGCTTTTGTAGCGACCATCCACGCATGGAGTTTTTCACCTGTACCTTAAATCGGCGGTGCCGGTGTTCGGCCGGCACACTTGAAAACAAATGTAACGTGCGATGTTTGGCAAGGAAGTAGTGGGAATGGGCCACAGTCCAATGGACCCATGGTGTGGGCTTCCAACCCAACTCTTGCCAACATGTGCCAATGCTTTGGCACAAAGTTTTGGCAGACGCCACCTCAACATCTGTTAGGGGTTGCTTCTTACGCCATAGCTTTTGAAGTGCACAAAAATCGCGCAAAAAAAACAGCAACTAGAACATACATACATACACCGTTGCAAACAATAGTTGGAAAGTGGGTTTGGAGGGCTGAGATAAGCCGTTGTTGAAATGTGGGTCGGTCCCAAAAAAGTCGAGCAGTGCTGAGGTCAAACGTTCCCTCCTTTGCCTTTCGAGGGAGAAGCTCCTTGCGCTCCGCGGCACGAATAGAGCGGGCCTCATGCAGCAATTCAGCCCAAATTTCATGAAATTCGCGAGCCATGGCACGCTGGCCAACTACACCAACCAACCACCGTGCAATATCATGGGACAACCGTTTTTTGAAAGCGTTGGTCACTCGGCAAGCACCATGGACCACATCTCCTACCCGACGATCCGTCTTGATAGTGCGCAAGAATGAGCCCCAGCGAACATTCGCAAGGACATGATCCAATGGAACTAGAATAGTCACATCGTCACAACACCAACATCGGCAACATCGGCAAAAATACCACGGTAGCGGCAAAGCCCAAAGTCCGACATGGGGTTCTCGTTCGTGGCGGTACCAATTGCAGGGCCAGGAACAACCTTCTCGTTACTGCCAATCAATGGAAGGGGGTGACACATAGGAAAGGGTAGGAAGGGCTCCGCGTCGGTAGTGGACATCATGGTGGGAGTGGTAAGGCCAAAGCGGTCGTCGGGTTTCCATTGCACTTGCTTGGACGTGGGCAAAGAGTAGATTGGGATCTGCCTGTGTGCGTCTTTGAGGGAGAGGAAGCGGAGCGTGTGGGTGGTCGGTTGGGGGAGGAAATAATTGTCCTTGCCCAGCTTCTTGCTCGTGGGGCGCCTCCTCGCAAAGAGGACGTCACCGGACTGGTCGTCCCCCACATGGAGCTTCACAGTGCCGTTGGAGTCGGTGGGGAGCCTGCACGTGAGCCGAGGTCCAAATCCTCTTGGTCCTTGGGGGAAAGGGTGATCTGGAAGATGGGGACGTGGGGGTTCTTGCCCATGACCTCGGCGATGTAATCGCTCACCACGCGCGGCTGCCGGTCATGCATGATGGACCCCTTGACTTGAACACGACCAACGGTGGTGGTGGGGTTGAAAATAACGGCGGCACCTGTGGTTGCGGCTGTGAGGGATTCTAGTTCACAACCAACAGGGGCTGCATATCCACGCGTCCCCACAAAGCCCTTGGCCTTGTCAAGCCGTGATGCAAGGACCGGAAAGTCCGACCACTTCATGATGAAGCTATGCTAACACAACAATGTGAGAAATGTGGTGCACGCATGAGGGCAGTGGATGTACTGTGCCTAGGGGATGTAGTGTGCCTAGAATCGGTGCTGGAACCCCCGCTGGAACAGCCGGTGGAACCCCTTCCAGCGCTAGAACCCCCCCCTGCCAGCGCTGGAACCCCCCGTTCCAGCGCTGGAACCCCCCCCTTCTAGCGCTGGAACCCCCCTTCCAGCGGAGTGCTGGAAGGGGTTCCAGCGGGGGTTCCAGCGGTTTTGAACCTACCTTAAATTAAGCACCCGGGCAACGGTACACCTTGTTTCCACCATAAACAAACACCATACACAACATATTTGCACCCCGAGTGAATGTCTAATGGTAACCTCCACCCACCATGTGTGCCAAAATGGGGGGGGGGTTCCAGCGGAGCGCTTCCAGCGGCGCACCCCATGTTCACAGGATGTAGCTTCTCCAAAGTGGACTGCATAGTGTCAGGCACCTGCCTGCCCTAAGGGGGGGGGGGGCTTTGAGCGAGAGAAAGAAGAGTCTTTGCAACCGACTGAATGCGCGTATCAACAGCCCCTGGCCCCTCTGCAGCGGCATGTTTGCGGTCCGGGGTCTGCACTAATTTGGTGACTTGGACTTGCAGATCATGGATGTGACACTGCAGACGCTCCGTGGTACTGCCGTGCAACTTCTTCTGATGCACTAAATCTTGACCCGCCGAAAGCAGCGCATCCTCCGTTGCTTGCAAGGTTTCACATGTCCGACGATGCTGGTCAAACAACCGCCGCAGCCGGGCTACCTCCCTCCTAGCAGCCCACGGTTGGATTGCTGCCGAGAACTGCGACATCACGTCAATGGGCACAGAGTCCCCGTCTACTAACTTATCCAAGACTTCTTTTGTGGTGAGGGCTGCAGAGTTGGTTGGGAGAGGGGAGAAGGCATCGTCGACCAAAAAACCCCCAAGCTCCCTGAGGGCATCAACTTCCCCGGCCGCTGTCCACACTGCCAAAGATAGCTCTGGCAAACGAGGAGTGCGGAACAACTCATGCGGGGAACACATGGACATAGGATCTCTCAACCCCGACGCCGGATGCAATGCCAATATAGAAGCCGGTGCCCCTGGGGGCGATGCAACATCCATCACATGACCCACCATTTCCTCTTCACGAATCAGCAGGGTAGACGCTTCTACCACTTGTGGTGCTTGCTAAGCAGAAAGTTTGCCGAGTTTAACATTAGCGGGAGAGCCCACTTGAAACTTTTGTTGTGGTGCGGCGACTAGGTTGGCTGCCCACCACAAAACATAGGGGTCGATCTGATGTAGGACGTATGGCACCACATGCGGGGTGTTGAGAGGCATAGTAGGCACGTCAAGGATGACTGCCCATTGCCTTGCTCCATGCTTCTTGTGCCACTCCACCCACGGTGGCCGGAGGTGCGGCGGTAACCGCTGCGGAATGGGGTCTACTACCAGCTTCGAATAATGCGTGCCCCGGAACTCAGGTGAGTGATCCGCCTTAGGGAGGCCGAGCAACTGCCTTAGTCTCGTTCGAAACGAATTTCCGTGAATGCGCCGCCGCAGAAGCAGTTCGCGAGAGGTAGCGTCTGCAGTCTGTGCAAAAGCGAGAAGCGGCAGAGATTGGGCCATGGCCGCGGGGTAGTGGGTAATGATGTGCACCCCTGTGGCAGCCTTCACATCGGCAGTGACAAACAGCAAAACGCCATTGGTAATAAGCATCACTTGATGGACCCCTTACGGCATGGAGCTCCCGCTCCAGTGTGAGCCAGCACCAAGTGTCACAGACATGACTGGGTGCCGCCCCCGCAGTGTCAATGGGTGCTCTGATGGCTTCATGTAGCGCAGGGAGAGGGACATCTGTCGTGTAGTCACACAGCAGCGATTGTAGACGTGGTTCAGTGCTGCGTTGCAACGGGCGTAAGAACCAGCCAGGGAGGTCAGTGAGAGATGTAGGCAAGGGAGGCATGTCGGACTCAGAACAAAGACAATACGGTCACGGGGATACTGCGCCTCACACAGTAGGGGAGGTGATGAGACAAGACGAACGTTGAGAGACACAGCATATGGCCCCATTGGTGGCGTCTCCCCCCCCTTCCTACGTGACCGCTGCTGGCAGCCCGGCCACCGCGTGCGGCGGAGAAGCGGAGAGGAAGGTTCAGCCCCCAAGGGTGCCATGCACATACAAACATCGGCGCGCACCAAAGGTGTGCCTCCTGACCGGTCATCGACAAGAGCTGGTTAGCAGTAGACGGAGTCTCTGGACGCTGAACACGGACACAGATGCGGGAGGTCAGTAGCCGGTATAGTTTTCTAGGACGGCCGACGTCAGCGCGGAGCCTGATGTGCCCGAGTAGAGTTCTCCGGCGGTGCCTGTTCTGCTGTGGTCGAAAAGAGCTATTCACAGACCTCATGGACGACACGAGTTTTGCCTCCCAGGATGAACTGCTGCCGTGTGGTGGCGAAGATGGAGGAGGTGACGCTCAAGAAGGGGGTAGGGGCTCTCGTGCCCCCGAGCCGGAGGCGCCACAGGTCGGACGAGCAATGGCGTCCTTGTGGTTTATCGTGGTCCACGCGGACGATAGCGGCTGCAGCCCACTTGACCCGGAGGTTCCGGACCACCGGTCCGCTCATAGCACGCCGCGGCAAACTTCTCCGGCACCGGGGATGCCAAGTGGACCAAGAGCCGGATGTCGTCCACCGTACCTAGTGTGTGGCTGGGGCTCGCCAGTGCCTTTTTGCCTTCATAATGTTCTGCTTGACGCCGAGCATCTCGTGCCTTGCGCGCGGCCCACCCTTGCTCAGATCTTTTGCGTTTGCCGGTGTTAGGGTGGGACACTGCCGGCGGATCTCGGGACTCGGACATTACATTAAAGCTAAAGAGGAGTCGAGGAGAACGAAATTAAGCCGGCTCCATTGGGATGACCAACGCTGCGATAAGGGCGCTCCCTTTCACAGGCTGACCGGGCCCCAGCGAGGGAGGGTCACCGCATGGCGGGGGCGGATCCGCCAAAGGTCGAGGTGCACCAGGGGGGGGGGGGGGGGGGAGCACTCCGAGCCACACTAGCATCGCCGAAAACCGGCCAGGCATGGTGGGGCGCAAGCACTGCAAGGCGAGGGCAGACTAGGTGTCTGCAAGGTCCGGGGCCAGGGGGCAGCCCACATGCGCCAAGGCGGATGCGATCGCCAGTGGGCCCAACATAGCTTCCCAAGGCCACCGGGGCGGAGATCCGGCGTCGACCAGGAGGGCCAAACGCGCATCGAGAGGCAGCACGATCCATTCAGCAACAACATTCGGGAAAGCACAGACACCAGCATCTGGGTCCGCTACCGCCACAGGCGCCCGATGCGGACTACCACCGCGCCTTGACAGGACACGAGCACACTTGCGTCAGGGTCAGTTTAAAGAGGGTCGTGGCCCCTTGAGTTGGAGTTAGGAACTCTCAATCCATGGTTTGTTGCGTGGCTGCTTCAGTTGGGGATAGGGACTCTCAGTCAACGCTTTGTTGCATGACCCCTTGAATTGGGGTTACGGACACACAATCGGCGTTGTGTTGTGTGGCCCCTTGAGTTGGGGTTAGGGACTCTCAATCCACACTTTGTTGCGTGGCCCCTTGAGTTGGGGTTCGGGACTCACAATCCATACTTTGTTGTGCGGCCCCTTGAGTCTGAGTTAGGGACTCGCAATGCACGCTTTGCGACCTGACTCCTTGAGTTCGGGTTGGGGAGTCACAATCCACACTTTGTTGTGTGGCCCCTTCAGCTGTGGTTAGGGAGTCGCAATGAACACTTTGTTGCGTGACCTCTTGAGTTCGGGCTAGGGACTCGCAATCCACGCTTCGTTGTGTGGCCCGTTGAGTTGCGGTTAGGGAGTCGCAAGCACTGCGGGGCGCGGGCAGACCAGGGGTCCGCAAGGTCCGGGGCCGGGGGGCAGCCCACATGCGCCAAAGCGGATGCGATCGCCAGTGGGCCCAACATAGCTTCCCAAGGCCACCGGGGCGGAGATCCGGCGTCCATCACGAATGCCACACACGCATCGGGAGGCAGCACGATCCTTTCACCGACAACGTTCGGGAAAGCACAGACAACAGCATCTAGGTCCGCTGCCGCCGCAGGCGCCCCGTTGCGGACTACCACCGCCCCTTGCCAGGACACGAGCAAATTTGCGTTGAAGTCAGTTAAAAGAGGGTCGTGGCCCCTTGAGTTGGAGTTACGAACTCTCAATCCATGGTTTGTGGCGTGGCTGTTTGAGTTGGGAATAGGGACTCTCAATCAACGCTTTGTTGCATGACCCCTTGAGTTGGGGTTACGCACACACAATCAACGCTTTGTTGTGTGGCCCCTTGAGTTGGGGTTAGGGACTCACAATCCACGCTTTGTTGTGTGGCCCCTTGAGTTGGGGTTAGGGACGCACAATCCACGCTTTGTTGTGCGGCCCCTTGAGTTTAGGTTAGGGACTCTCAATCCATGCTTTGTTGTGTGGCACCTTGAGTCTGAGTTAGGGACTCGCAATGCACGCTTTGCGACCTGACTCCTTGAGTTGAGGTTAGGGACTCACAATCTACGCTTGGTTGCGGGGCCCCTTGAGTTGGGGGTACGTATTCGCAATCCACGCTTTGTTGCGTGCCCCTAAATTTGAGGTTAGGGACTCGCGCTCAACGCTTCGTTGCCTGGCCCCTTGAGTTGGGGTTAGGCACTCTCCATCCACCCTTTGTCGCGTGGCCCCTTGAGTTGGAGTTAGCGACTCTCAATCCATGGTTTGTTGCGTGGCTCCTTGAGTTGGGGTGAGGGACGCGCAAACAACGCTTCATTGTGGGGCCCCTTGAGTTGGGGTTAGAGATTCGCAATCCGCTAATTGTTGCCTGGCCCGTTTGCGTTTGGGTTAGGGACGCACAATCCACACTGTGTTGTGTGGCCCCTGCAGTTGGGATTAGTGACTTGCAATGCACACTTTGTTGCGTGGCCCCTTGAGTTGGAGTGAGAGACTCATAATCCACGCTTTGTTGCGTGGGCCCTTGATTTGTGGGCAGGGACTCGCAATCCACGCTTTGTTGTGTGGCGCCTTGCATTGGGGTTAGGGACTCTTAATCCACGCTTGGTTGTGTGGCCCCTTGAATTGGGGTTAGGGACTCGCAATCCACGCTTTGTTGCGTGGCCCCTTGAGTTGGGGTTAGGGACTCCGAATTGATGCTTTGTTGTGTGGCCCCTTGAGTTGGGGTTAGAACTCGCAATGCATGCTTTGTGATACTCGCGAGCCAACGCTTTGTTGCGCGGCAACTTTCGTTGGGGTTGAGGAAACGCAATCCACGGTTGTTTGTGCGGCTCCGTGAGTTGGGGTTAGGAGCTCTCCATTCACCCTTTGTTGCCTGGCCCCATGAGTTGGGGCTAGGCACTCGCAATCCACGCTTTGTTGTGTGGCACCTTGAGCCTGGGTTCATTACTCGGAATCCACGCTTTGTTGTGTGGCCCCTGGAGTTGGGGTTGGGGACTCGCGATAAACGCTTTGTTCCGCCGCCCCTTTAGTTGTGGTTAGGGACTCGCAATGAACACTTTGTTGCGTGGCCTCTTGAGTTGGGGCTAGGGACGCGCAATGCACGTTTCGTTGTGTGGCCCGTTGAGTTGCGGTTAGGGAGTCGCAAGCACTGCGGGGCGCGGGCAGACTAGGGGTCCGCCAGGTCCGGGGCCGGGGGGCAGCCCACATGCGCCAAGGCGGATGCGATTGCCAGTGCCCCACATAGCTTCCCAAGGCCACCGGGGCGGAGATCCGGCGTCGATCACGAATGCCACACACGCATCGGGAAGCAGCACGATCCTTTCACCTA
This sequence comes from Eutreptiella sp. 'Long Island Sound 2002', assembly GCA_964036045.1. Classification (NCBI taxonomy): domain Eukaryota; phylum Euglenozoa; class Euglenophyceae; order Eutreptiales; family Eutreptiaceae; genus Eutreptiella; species Eutreptiella sp. 'Long Island Sound 2002'. The sequence goes on along the minus strand of OZ038380.1, from coordinate 90,462,497 downwards.
TAACATTCGGGAAAGCACAGACAGCAGCATCTAGGTCCGCTGCCGCCGCAGGCGCCCCGCTGCGGACTACCACCGCCCCTTGCCAGGACACGAGCACACTTGCGTTGAAGTCAGTTGAACGAGGGTCGTGGCCCCTTGGGTTGGAGTTAGGAACTCTCAATCCATGGTTTGTTGCGTGGCTGCTTCAGTTGGGGATAGGGACTCTCAAACAACGCTTTGTTGCATGACCCCTTGAGTTGGGGTTACGGACACACAATCCACGCTTTGTGGTGTGGCCACACAACAGGGCGTGCAATGTGAGTCCCTAAGCCCAACTCAAAGGGCCACGCAAAAAAGCGCAGACTGCGAATCCCTAACCCCAACGCAAGCGGCCACACAACAAAGTGTGGATTGTGAGTCCCTAACCCCAATTGAAGCGGCCACGCAACAAAGCGTGGATTGTGAGTTCCCAACCCCAACTCAAGGGGCCACACAACAAAGTGTGGATTGCAAGACCCTAACCCCAACTGAGGCGGCCGCGCAACAAAGCGCGGATTGCAAGTCCCCAACCCCAACTCAAGCGGCCAGGCACCAAAGCGTGGATTGAGACTTCGTAACCCCAACTCAAGGGGCCACACAACAAAGTGTGGACTGCAAGTCCCTAACCCCAACGCAAGGGGCCACACAACAAAGCGTGGATTGTGAGCCCCTAACCCCAACCCAAGGGGCCACTCAACAAAGCGTGGACTGAGATTCTCGAACCCCAACTCAAGGGGCCACGCAAAAAAGTGTTGATTGAGAGTCCCTAACCCCAACTCAAGGGGCCACGCAACAAAGCGTGGATTACGGCTGCCTTACCCCTACTCCATGTGACCACGCAACAAAGCGTGAATTGCGAGTCCCTAACCCCAACTCAAGGGGCCACACAACAAAGCGTGGATTGCGAGTCCCTAACCCCAACTCAAGGGGCCACGCAACAAAGCGTGGATTACGGCTGCCTTACCCCTACTCCATGTGACCACGCAACAAAGCGTGAATTGCGAGTCCCTAACCCCAACTCAAGGGGCCACACAACAAAGCGTGGATTGCGAGTCCCTAACCCCAACTCAAAGGGCCAAACAACAAAGCGTGGATTGCAAGTCCCCAACCCCAACTCAAGGGGCCACGCAAAAAAAGCGTGGATTGTGAATCCCTAACCCCAACTCAAGGGGCCACACAATAAAGTGGGGAATGAGAGTCCGTAACCCCAACTCAAGGATCCACACAACAAAGCGTGGATTGCGAGTCCCTAATCCCAACTGAAGCGGCCACACAACAAAGCGTGCATTGTGAGTGCCTAACCCCAACTCAAGGGTCCAAACAACAAAGCGTGGATTGCGAGTCCCTAACCCATACTCAAGGGGCCACACAACAATGCGTGGATTTCAAGTCCCTGGCCCCACCTGAAGCGGCCACGCAACAAAGCGCGGATTGCGAGTCCCTAACCCCAACTCAAGGGGCCACACAAAAAAGCATGGATTGAGAGTCCCTAACCTAAACTCAAGGGGCCGCAAAAAAAAGCGTGGATTGCGAGTCCCTAATCCAAATCCCATATAGGGGCCACACAACAAAGCGTGGATTGAGAGTCTCTAACCCCAACTCAAGGGGCCACGCAACAAAGCAGGGATTGCGAGTCCCTAACCCCAGCTCAAGGGGCCACACAACGAAGCGTGGATTGCGAGTCCCTAACCCCAACTGAAGCGGCCACGCAACAAAGCGCGGATTGCGAGTCCCTAACCCCAACTCAAGGGGCCACACAAAAAAGCATGGATTGAGAGTCCCTAACCTAAACTCCAGGGGCGACAAAAAAAGCGTGGATTGCAAGTCCCCAACCCCAACTCAAGGGGCCACGCAAAAAAGCGTGGATTGTGAATCCCTAACGCAAACTGAAGGGGCCACACAATGAAGTGGGGATTGAGAGTCTGTGACCACAAATCAAGGGGCCACGCAACAAAGCGTGGATAGCGAGTCCACAACCCCAAATCAAGGGGCCACGCAACAAAGCGTAGATTGCCAGTCCATAAACCCAACTGAAGGGGCCACGCAACAAAGCGTGGATTGAGACTCCCTAAAACCAACTTAAGGGGCCTCGCACCAAAGCGTGGATTGCGAGTCCCTAACCCCAACTCAAGGGGCCACGCCACAAAGCGTAGATTGCGAGTCCGTAACCCCAACTAAAAGGGCCACACCACAAAGCGTGGATTGCGAGTCCCTAACCCCAACTGAAGGAGCCGCACAACAAAGCGTGGATTGCGAGTCCCTAACCCCAACTCAAAGGGCCACACAAAAAAGCGCGGATTGCGAATCCCTAACCCCAACACAAGCGGCCACACAACAAAGCATGGATTGAGAGTCCCTAACCTAAACTCAAGGGGCCGCGCAACAAAGCGCGGATTGCGAGTCCCTAATCCAAATCCCGGGGCAACACAACAAAGCGTGCATTGAGAGTCTCTAACCCCAACTCAAGGGGCCACACAACAAAGCGTGGATTGCGAGTCCCTAACCCCAACTCAGATGTGGTCGCAACAAAGCTTGGATTGCCAGTCCCTAACCCCAACTCAAAACCACGCAAGAAAGCGTGGATTGTGAGTGCCTAACACCAACTCAAGGGGCCAAGCAACAAAGCGTGGATTGAGAGTCCCTAACCTAAACTCAAGGGGCAACGAAAAAAAGCGTGGATTGCAAGTCCCCAACCCCAACTCAAGGGGCCACGCAAAAAGGCGTGGATTGTGAATCCCTAACCCCGACTCAAGGGGCCACACAACAAAGCATGGATTGTGAGTCCCTAACCCCAGCTCAAGGAGCCACACAACAAAGCGTGGATTGCGAGTCCCTGACCCCAACTGAAGGGGCGAAGCAACAAAGCGTGGATTGAGAGTCCCTAACCCCACCTCAAGGGGCCACGCAACAAAGCGTGCATTGCGAGTCCCCAAGCCCAAATCAAAGGGCCACGTAGCAGAGCGTGGATTGCGAGTCCCTAACCCCAACTCAAGGGGCCACACAACAAAGCGTCAATTGCGAGTCCCTAACCCCAACTCAAAGGGCCACGCAAAAAAGCGCGGATTGCAATGCCCAACCCCAACTGAAGGGGCCACGCAACAAAGCGTGGGTTGTGAGTGCTTAACCCAAATCAAGGGGCCACATAACAAGGCGTGGATTGCGAGTCCCCAAGCCCAACTCAAGGGGCCACGCAACAAAGCGTGGATTGCGAGTCCCTAACCTCAACTCAAGGGGCCACACAACAAAGCATGGATTGTGAGTCCCTAACCCCAACTCAAGAGGCCGCACAAAAAATTGTGGATTGGGAGTCCCTAACCCCAACTCAAGGGGCCACACAACAAAGCATGGATTGTGAGTCCCTAACCCCAACTCAATGGGCCGCACAAAAATGCGTGGATTGGGAGTCCCTAACCCCAACTCAAGGGACCACGCAACAAAACGTGGATTGCGAGTCCCTGACCCCAACTCGAGGCGCCACACAACAAAGCGTGGATTGGGAGTCTCTAACCCCAACGCAAGGGGCCGCACAACAAAGCGCGGATTGCGAGTCCATAACCCTAACTCAAAGGGCCACGCAAAAAAGCGCGGATCGCGAATCCCTAACCCCAACACAAGCGGCCACACAACAAAGCATGGATTGAGAGTCCCTAACCTAAACTCAAGGGGCCGCGCAACAAAGCGTGGATTGCGAGTCCCTAATCCCAAATCCGGGGGCCACACAACAAAGCACGCATTGAGAGTCTCTAACCCCAACTCAAGGGGCCACACAACAAAGCGTGGATTGCGAGTCCCTAACCCCAACTCAAAAGCACGCAAGAAAGCGTGGATTGTGAGTGCCTAAACCCACCTCAAGGGGCCAAGCAACAAAGCGTGGATTGAGAGTCCCTAACCTAAACTCAAGGGGCCGCAAAAAATAGCGTGGATTGCAAGTCCCCAACCCCAACTCAAGGGGCCACGCAAAAAGGCGTGGATTGTGAATCCCTAACCCCGACTCAAGGGGCCACACAACAAAGCATGGATTGTGAGTCCCTAACCCCAGCTCAAGGGGCCACGCAACAAAGCGTACATTGCGACTCCCTAACCCCAACTCAAGGGGCCACGCAACACAGCGTAGATTGCGAGTCCGTAACCCCAACTAAAAGGGCCACACCACAAAGCGTGGATTGCAAGTCCCTAACCCCAACTGAAGGGGCTGCACAACAAAGCGTGGATTGCGAGTCCCTAACCCCAACTCAAAGGGCCACGCAAAAAAGCGCTGATTGCGAATCCCTAACCCCAACACGAGCGGCCACACAACAAAGCATGGATTGAGAGTCCCTAACCTAAACTCAAGGGGCCGCACAACAAAGCGTGGATTGCGAGTCCCTAATCCAAATCTCGGGGCCACACAACAAAGCGTGCATTGAGAGTCTCTAAGCCCAACTCAAGGGGCCACACAACAAAGCGTGGATTGCGAGTCCCTAACCCCAACTCAGATGTGGTCGCAACAAAGCTTGGATTGCGAGTCCCTAACCCCAACTCAAAACCACGCAAGAAAGCGTGGATTGTGAGTGCCTAACCCCACCTCAAGGGGCCAAGCAACAAAGCGTGGATGGAGAGTCCCTAACCTAAACTCAAAGGGCAACAAAAAAAAGCGTGGATTGCAAGTCCCCAACCCCAACTCAAGGGGCCACGCAAAAAGGCGTGGATTGTGAATCCCTAACCCCGACTCAGGGGGCCACACAACAAAGCATGGATTGTGAGTCCCTAACCCCAGCTCAAGGGGCCACACAACAAAGCGTGGATTGCGAGTCCCTGACCCCACCTGAAGGGGCGAAGCAACAAAGCGTGGATTGAGAGTCCCTAACCCCACCTCAAGGGGCCACGCAACAAAGGGTGCATTGCGAGTCCCCAAGCCCAAATCAAGGGGCCACGTAGCAGAGCGTGGATTGCGAGTCCCTAACCCCAACTCAAGGGGCCACACAACAAAGCGTCAATTGCGAGTCCCTAACCCCGGCTCAAAGGGCCACGCAAAAAAGCGCGGATTGCAAGTCCCCAACCCCAATTGAAGGGGCCACGCAACAAAGCGTGGGTTGTGAGTGCTTAACCCCAAATCAAGGGGCCACATAACAAGGCGTGGATTGCGAGTCCCCAAGCCCAACTCAAGCAGCCACGCAACAAAGCGTGGATTGCGAGTCCCTAACCTCAACTCAAGGGGCCACACAACAAAGCATGGATTGTGAGTCCCTAACCCCAACTCAAGGGGCCGCACAAAAATGCGTGGATTGGGAGTCCCTAACCCCAACTCAAGGGACCACGCAACAAAACGTGGATTGCGAGTCCCTGACCCCAACTCGAGGCGCCACACAACAAGGCGCGGATTGCGAGTCCATAACCCCAACTCAAAGGGCCACGCAAAAAAGCGCGGATCGCGAATCCCTAACCCCAACACAAGCGGCCACACAATAAAGCATGGATTGAGAGTCCCTAACCTAAACTCAAGGGGCCGCGCAACAAAGCGTGGATTGCGAGTCCCTAATCCCAAATCCGGGGGCCACACAACAAAGCGTGCATTGAGAGTCTCTAACCCCAACTCAAGGGGCCACACAACAAAGCGTGGATTGCGAGTCCCTAACCCCAACTCAGATGTGGTCGCAACAAAGCTTGGATTGCGAGCCCCAACTCAAAACCACGCAAGAAAGCGTGGATTGTGAGTGCCTAACCCCAACTCAAGGGGCCAAGCAACAAAGCGTGGATTGAGAGTCCCTAACCTAAACTCAACGGGCCACACAACAAAGCATGGATTGAGAGTCCCTAACCTAAACTCAAGGGGCCGCGCAACAAAGCGTGGATTGCGAGTCCCTAATCCCAAATCCGGGGGCCACACAACAAAGCGTGCATTGAGAGTCTCTAACCCCAACTCAAGGGGCCACACAACAAAGCATGGATTGCGAGTCCCTAACCCCAACTCAAAACCACGCAAGAAAGCGTGGATTGTGAGTGCCTAACCCCAACTCAAGGGGCCAAGCAACAAAGCGTGGATTGAGAGTCCGTAACCTAAACTCAAGGGGCCGCAAAAAAAAGCGTGGATTCCAAGTCCCCAACCCCAACTCAAGGGGCCACACAAAAAGGCGTGGATTGTAAATCCCTAACCCCGACTCAAGGGGCCACACAACAAAGCATGGATTGTGAGTCCCTAACCCGAGCTCAAGGGGCCACGCAACAAAGCGTAGATTGCGAGTCCCTAACCCCAACTCAAGGGGCCACGCAACAAAGCGTAGATTGCGAGTCCGTAACCCCAACTAAAAGGGCCACACCACAAAGCGTGGATTGCGAGTCCCTAACCCGAACTCAAAGGGCCACACAAAAAAGCGCGGAATGCGAATCCCTAACCCCAACACAAGCGGCCACACAACAAAGCATGGATTGAGAGTCCCCAACCTAAACTCAAGGAGCCGCGCAACAAAGCGTGGATTGTGAGTCCCTAATCCAAATCCCGGGGCCACACAACAAAGCGTGCATTTAGAGTCTCTAACCCCAATCCAAGGGGCCACACAACAAAGCGTGGATTGCGAGTCCCTAACCCCAACTCAGATGTGGTCGCAACAAAGCTTGGATTGCGAGTCCCTAACCCCTACTCAAAACCACGCAAGAAAGCGTGGATTGTGAGTGCCTAACCCCACCTCAAGGGGCCAAGCAACAAAGCGTGGATTGAGAGTCCCTAACCTAAACTCAAGGGGCCGCAAAAAAAAGCGTGTATTGCAAGTCCCCAACCCCAACTCAACGGGCCACGCAAAAAGGCGTGGATTGTGAATCCCTAACCCCGACTCAAGGGGCCACACAACAAAGCATGGATTGCGAGTCCCTAACCCCAGCTCAAGGGGCCACGCAACAAAGCGTGGATTGCGAGTCCCTGACCCCAACTGAGGGGGCGAAGCAACAAAGCGTGGATTGAGAGTCCCTAACCCCACCTCAAGGGGCCACGCAACAAAGCGTGCATTGCGAGTCCCCAAGCCCGAATCAAGGGGCCACGTAGCAGAGCGTGGATTGCGAGTCCCTAACCCCAACTCAAGGGGCCACACAACAAAGCGTCAATTGCGAGTCCCTAACCCCAACTCAAAGGGCCACGCAAAAAAGCGCGGATTGCAAGTCCCCAACCCCAACTGAAGGGGCCACACAACAAAGCGTGGGTTGTGAGTGCTTAACCCCAAATCAAGGGGCCACATACCAAGGCGTGGATTGCGAGTCCCCAAGCCCAACTCAAGCAGCCACGCAACAAAGCGTGGATTGCGAGTCCCTAACCTCAACTCAAGGGGCCACACAACAAAGCATGGATTGTGAGTCCCTAACCCCAACTCAATGGGCCGCACAAAAATGCGTGGATTGGGAGTCCCTAACCCCAACTCAAGGGACCACGCAACAAAACGTGGATTGCGAGTCCCTGACCCCAACTCGAGGCGCCACACAACGAAGCGTGGATTGGGAGTCTCTAACCCCAACGCAAGGGGCCGCACAACAAAGCGCGGATTGCGAGTCCATAACCCCAACTCAAAGGGCGACGCAAAAAAGTGCGGATCGCGAATCCCTAACCCCAACAAAAGCGGCCACACAACAAAGCATGGATTGAGAGTCCCTAACCTAAACTCAAGGGGCCGCGCAACAAAGCGTGGATTGCGAGTCCCTAATCCCGAATCCGGGGGCCACACAACAAAGCGTGCATGGAGAGTCTCTAACCCCAACTCAAGGGGCCACACAACAAAGCGTGGATTGCGAGTCCCCAACCCCAACTCAGATGTGGTCGCAACAAAGCTTGGATTGCGAGCCCCAACTCAAAACCACGCAAGAAAGCGTGGATTGTGAGTGCCTAACCCCAACTCAAGGGGCCAAGCAACAAAGCGTGGATTGAGAGTCCCTAACCTAAACTCAAGGGGCCGCAAAAAAAAGCGTGGATTGCAAGTCCCCAACCCCAACTCAAGGGGCCACGCAAAAAGGCGTGGATTGTGAATCCCTAACCCCGACTCAAGGGGCCACACAACAAACCATGGATTGTGAGTCCCTAACCCCAGCTCAAGGGGCCAAGGAACAAAGCGTGGATTGAGAGTCCCTAACCTAAATGCAACGGGCCACACAACAAAGCATGGATTGTGAGTCCCTAACCCCGGCTCGCAATCCTCCTTTCTTGCGTGGACCCTCGACTTGGGGTTAGGGACTCACAATCCACGCTTTTTTGTGCGGCCCCTTGAGTTGGGGTTAGGGACTTGCAATCCACGCTTTGTTGTGTGGCCCCTTGAGTTGAGGTTAGGGACTCGCAATCCACGCTTTGTTGCGTGGCTGCTTGAGTTGGGCTTGGGGACTCGCAATCCACGCCTTGTTATGTGGATTGCGAATCCCTGACCCCAACTCAAGGGGCGAAGCAACAAAGCGTGGATTGAGAGTCCCTAACCCCACCTCAAGGGGCCACGCAACAAAGCGTGCATCGCGAGTCCCCAAGCCCAAATCCAGGGGCCACGTAGCAGAGCGTGGATTGCGAGTCCCTAACCCCAACTCAAGGTGCCACACAACAAAGCGTCAATTGCGAGTCCCTAACCCCAACTCAAGGGGCCACGCAACAAAGCGTGGTTTGTGAGTGCTTAACCCCAACTCAAGGGGCCACACAACAAAGCATGGATCGTGGGTCCTTAACCCGAAATCAAGGGGCCACACAACAAAGCGTGGATTGCAACTCCTTATCCCCAACCCAAGGGCCCACACAACAAAGCGTGGATTGCCACTCCCTAACCCCGACTTAAGGGGCCACACAACGAAGCGTGGCTTGCGATTCCGTCACCCCAACTCAAGGGGCCACACAACAAAGCGTGGATTGCGAGTCCCTAACCCTAACTCAAGGGTCCAAACAACAAAGCGTGTATTGCGAGTCCCTAACCCCAACTCAAGGGGCCACACAACAAAGCGTGGATTCAGAGTACCTAACCCCAACTCAAGGGGCCACCCAACAAAGCGTGGATTCTGATTCCGTCACGCCAACTGAAAAGCTCACACAACCAAGCCTGGATTGCGAGTCCCTAACGCGAACTCAAAGGGGCATGCAACAAATCTTGGATTGAGAGTCCCTAACCCCAACTCAAGGGGCCACACTACGAAGCATAGATTGTGAGTCCCTAACCCCAACTCAAGGGGCCACGCAACGAAGCGTGGATTGCGAGTCCCTAACCCCAACTAAAGGGGCCACACAACGAAGCGTGGATTGCGAGTCCCTAAGCCCAAAGCAAGGGGCCACACCACCATGCGTCGATTCGGAGTTCCTAACCCCAACGCAAGCGGCCATGCAACAAAGCGTGGATTGCGAGTCCCTAACCCCAACTCAAGGGGCCACACAACGAAGCGTGGATTGCGAGTGCCTAACCCCAACTCAAGGGGCCACGCGACAAAGCGCGCATTGCGAGTCCCCAACCCCGACTCAAGCGGCCACGCAACAAAGCGTGGTTCGCGAGTCCTTGATCCCAACTCAACTCAACTCAAGGGGCCGCACAACAAAGCGTGGATTGCGAATCCCTAAACCCAACTCAAGGGGCCGCGCAACAAAGCGTGGATTGAGTTTCCTTTACCCCAACTCAAGGGACCACGGAACACAGTCTGGATTGCGAGTCCCTAACGCCAACTCAAAGGGCCGCGCAACAAAGCGTGGATTGCGAGTCCCTAACGCCAACTCAAGGGGCCAAGCAACAAAGCTTGGATTGCGAGTCCCCGGCCCCAACTGAAGGGGCCAGGCAACAGAGCGAGGATTGCGAATCCCTGACGCCAATTCAAGGGGCTACACAACAAAGCGTGGATTGCGAGTTCCTAACCCCAACTCAAGGGGCAACACAACAATGCGTCGATTCAGAATCCCTAACCCCAACTCAAGCGGCCATGCAACCAAGCGTGGATTGCGAGTCCCCAACCCCAACTCAAGGGGCCACACAACGAAGCGTGCATTGCGGGTCCCCAACCCCAAATCAAGGGGCAACACGACAAAGCGCGGATTGCAAGTCCCTAACCCCAACTCAAGGGGCCACGCAACAAAGGGTGGATTGCGAGTCCCTAATCCCAAAACAAAGGGCCGCACATCAAAGCGTGGATGGCGTGTCCCTAACCCGAACTCAAGGGGCTGCGCAACAAAGCGTGGATTGTGAGTCCCGGAACCCAAAGCAAGCGGGCACGCAACAAAGCGTGTATTGCGAGTCCCTAACCCCAACTCAAGGGGCCACACAACCCGGCGTCGATTCAGAGTCCCTAACCGCAACGCAAGCGGCCACACGACAAAGCGCGGATTGCGAGGCCCTAACCCCAACTCAAGCGGCCACGCAACAAAGCGTGGATTACGAGTCCCTAATCCCAACTCAAGGGGCCGCAAAAGAAAGCGTGGATTGTGAATCCCTAACCCCAACTCAAGGGGCCGCCCAACAAATCGTGGATTGCGAGTCCCTAACCCCAACTCAAGGGGCCACACTACGAAGCATAGATTGTGAGTCCCGAACCCCAACTCAAAGCGCCACACGACAAAGCGTGGATTGCGAATCCCTAACCCCAACTCAAGGGGCCGCGCAACAAAGGGTGGATTGACATTTTGTTACCCCAACTCAAGGGATCACAGAACACAGTGTGGATTGCGAGTCCCTAACGCCAACTTAAAGGGCCAAGCAACAAAGTGTGGATTGCGAGTCCCCGACCCCAACTGAAGGGGCCAGGCAACAGAGTGTGGATTGCGAATCCCTGACGCCAACTCAAGGGACCACACAACACAGCGTGGATTGCGAGTCCCTAACCCGAACTCAAAGGGTCATGCAACAAACCTTGCATTGCGAGTCCCTAACCCCAACTCAAGGGGCCACGCTACGAAGCATAGATTGTGAGTCCCTAACCCCAACTCAAGGGGCCACACAACGAAGCGTGGATTGCGAGTCCCTAACCCCAACTCAAGGGGCCACTCAACGAAGCGTGGATTGCGAGTCCCTAACCCCAACTCAAGGGGCCACTCAACAAAGCGTGGATTGCGAGTCCCCAACCCCAAAGCCAGCGGGCACGCAACAAAGCGTGGATTGCGAATCCCTAACCCCAACTCAAGGGGCCAAACAACAATGCGTCGATTCGGAATCCCTAAGCCCAACTCAAGCGGCCATGCAACCAAGCGTGGATTGCGAGTCCCTAACCCAAACTCTAGGGGCCACGCAACAAAGCGTGGATTGCCAGTCCCTATTCCCAAAACAAGGCGCCGCACAAGAAAGCGTGAATTGCGAGTCCCTAACCCCAACTCAAGGGGCCGCGCAACAAAGCCTGGATTGAAATTCTGTTACCCCAACTCAAGGAACCACGGAACACAGTGTGGATTGCGAGTCCCTAACGCCAACTGAGAGGGCCGCGCAACAAAGCGTGGATTGCGAGTCCCTAACCCCAACTCAAGGGGCCGCGCAAGAAAGCGTGGATTGAGATTCTGTTACCCCAACTCAAGGGGCCACGGAACACACTGTGGATTGCGAGTCCCTAACCCCAACTCAAGTGACCAAGCAACAAAGCGTGTATTGCGAGTCCGTAACCTCAAAGCAAGCGGGCACGCAACAAAGCGTGGATTGCGAATCCCTATCCCCAACTCAAGGGGCCACACAACCATGCGTCGATGCAGATTCCCTAACCCTAACGCAAGGGCCCATGCAACAAAGCGTGGATTGCGAGTCCCTAACCCCAACTCAAGGGGCCACACAACGAAGCGCGGATTGCGAGTCCCTAACCCCAACTCAAGGGGCCACACGACAAAGCGGGGATTGCGAGTCCCTGACCCCAACTCAAGTGGCCACGCAACAAAGCGTGGAGTGCGAGTCCCTAACCGCAAGTCAAGGGGCAACACGATAACGCGCGGATTGCGAGTCCCTAACCGCAACCCAAGGGGCCATGCAACCAAGCGTGGGATGCGCGTCCCTGACCCCAACTCAAGGGGCCACACAACGAAGCGTGGATTGCGAGTCCCCAACCCCAACTCAAGGCGCAAGACGACAAAGCGCGGATTGCGAGTCCCCAGCCCCAACTCAAGGGGCCGCGCAACAAAGCCTGGATTGAAATTCTGTTACCCCAACTCAAGGGGCCACGTAACACAGTGTGGATTGCGAGTCCGTAACGCCAACTCAAAGGGCCGCGCAACAAAGCGTGGATTGCGAGTCCCTAATCCCAAAACAAGGCGCCGCATAACAAAGCGTGGATTGCGAGTCCCCAACCCCAACTAAAGGGGCCGCGCAACAAAGCGTGGATTGAGATTATGGTACCCCAACTCAAAGGGCCGCGCAACAAAACGTGGATTGCGAGTCCCTAACCCCAACTCAAGGGGCCAAGCAACAAAGCGTGGATTGCGAGTCCGTAACCCCAATGCAAGCAACCACACAACCATGCGTCGATGCAGAGTCCCTAACCCCAACGCAAGGGGCCATGCAACAAAGCGTGTATTGCGAGTCCCTAACCCCAACTCAAGGGGCCACACAAATGAGCGCGGATTGCGAGTCCCTAACCCCAACTCAAGCGGCCACGCAACAAAGCGTGGAGTGCGAGTCCCTAACCCCAACGTAAGCAGCCATGCAACAAAGCGAGTCAAGGGGCCACACAACAATGCGTTCATTCAGAATTCGTAACCCCAACTCAAGCGGCCATGCAACCAAGCGTGGAATGCCCGTCCCTAACCCCAACTCAAGGGGCCACACAACGAAGCGTGGACCCCAACCCCAACTCAATACGCAAGACGACAAAGCGCGGATTGCGAGTCCCTAACCCCAACTCAAGGGGCCACACGACAACGCACGGATTGCGAGTCCCTAACCCCAGGTTAGGGTTAGGGTTAGGGTTAGGGTTAGGTGCCGGACAATAAAGCATGGATTGTGAGTCCCTATCCCCAACTCAAGCGGCCACGCAACAAAGCGTGGATTGCGAGTCCCTAACCCCAAATCAAGGGGCCACAGAACAAAGCGTGGATTGCGAGTCCCTAACCCCAAAAAAATCAAGGGGCCAGGTAACAAAGCGTGGATTGCGAGTCCCCAACCCCAACGGAAGGGGCCACACAACAGAGCGTGGATTGCGAGTCCCTAACCCCAACTCAAGGGGTCACACAACAAAGCATGGATTGTGAGTCCCGAACCCCAAATCAAGGGGCCACACAACAAAGCGTGGATTGCGAGTCACTAACCCCAAATCAAGGGGCCACACAACAAAGCGTGGATAGCAAGTCCCTAACCCCAACTCAAGGGGCCACACAACAAAGCGTGGATTGCGAGTCCCTAACCCCAACTCAAAAGCCCACACAACAAAGCATGGATTGCGGGTCCCTAACCCCAACTCAAGCGGCCATGCAACCACGCGTAGATTGACAGTCGCTAACCCCAACTCAACGGGCCACACAACAAAGCATGGATTGGGAGTCCCTAACCCCAACTGAAGGGGCCACACAACAAAGCGTGGATTGCGAGTCCCTAACCCAAATTCAAGGGGCCACACAACAAAGCCTGGTTTGCGAATCCCTAACCTAAACTCAAGAGGCCGAACAACAAAGCTTGGATTGCGTGTCCCTAACCCCAACTCAAGGGACCGCGCAACAAAGCGTGGATTGCGAGTCCCTAACCCCAACTGAAGGGGCCAAGCAACGCAGTGTGGCTTGCGAGTCCCTAGCCCCAACTCAAGGGGCCACACAAGAAAGAACAAAGCATAGTTTGCGAGTCCCTAACCCCAACTAAGGGGCCACACAACAAAGCGTGGATTGTGAGTCCCTAACCCCAACTCAAGCGGCCACGCAACAAAGCGTGGATTGCGCACCCCTAACCCCAACTCAAGGGGCCACACAACAATGCATGGATTGTGACTCCCTAACCCCCACCCCATGCAACAAAGCGTAGATCCGGATACCAGAACCCTAACTCGAGGGGCAACGCAACAAAGCGTGGATTGCGAGTCCCTAACGCCAACTCAAGGGGCCACGCAACAAGGCGTCGATTGCGAATCCCTAACCCAAACTCAAAGGGCCACGCAACAAAGCGTGGTTTGCGAATCCCTAGCCTAAACTCAAGGGGCCACGCAAAAAAGCTTGGATTGAGAGTCCGTAACCCCAACTCATAGGACCGCGCAACAAAGCGTGGATTGCGAGTCCCTAACCCCAACTGAAGGTGCCAAGCAACGCAGTGTGGCTTGCGAGTCCCTAGCCCCAACTCAAGGGGCCACACAACAAAGAACAAAGCATAGTTTGCGAATCCCTAACCCAAACTCGAAGGGCCACACAACAAAGCGTGGATTGACAGTCGCTAACCCCAACTCAAGCGGCCACGCAACAAAGCGTGGAATGCGAATTCCTGACCCGAAAGCAAGCGGCCACACAACAAAGCGTGGATTGCGAATCCCTAACGCCAACTCAAGGGGCCACACAACAATGCATGGATTGAGAGTTCCTAACCCCAACTTAAGCGGCCATGCAACAAAGCTTAGATCCGGAGTCCCTAACCCTAACTCCAGGGGTCACACAACAAAGCATTGATTGCGAGTCCCTAACCCCAACTCAAGGGGCCATGCAACAAAGCGTGGATTGTGAATTCCTAACCTAAACTCAAGGGTCAAGCAACAAAGCGTACATTGTGAGTGCCTAACCCCAACTCAAGGGACCGCGCAACAAAGAAGAAAGCATAGTTTGCGAGTCCCTAACCCCAACTGAAGGGGCCAAGCAACAAAGCGTGGCTTGCGAGTCCCTAACCCCAACTCAAAAGGCCACACAACAATGAACAAAGCAGAGTTTGCAAGTCCCTAACCCCAACTCAAGGGGCCAGACAACAAAGCGTGGATTGAGAGTCCCTAACCCCAAACCAAGCGGCCACGCAACAGGGCGTGGATTGCGAATCCCTAACGCCAACTCAAGGGGCCACACAACAATGCATGTATTGAGAGTCCCTAACCCCAACGTAAGCAGCCATGCAACAAAGCGTAGATCCGGATTCCCGAACCCTAACTCGAGGGGCCACGCAGCAAAGCGTGGATTGCGAGTCCCTAACGCCAACTCAAGGGGCCACGCAACAAAGCGTGGATTGCGTATCCCTAACCCAAACTCAAAGGGCCACGCAACAAAGCGTGGTTTGCGAATCCCTAACCCCAACTCAAGGGGCCACACAACAACGCTTGGATTGAGAGTCCCTAAACCCAACGCAAGGGACCGCACAACAAAGCGTGGATTGCGAGTCCCTAACTCCAACTCAAGGGGCCACGCAACAAAGCGTGGATTGCCAGTCCCTGACCCCAACTGAAGGGGCTAAGCAACAAAGTGTGGCTTGCGAGTCCCTAACCCCAACTCAAGGGGCCACACAACAAAGAACAAAGCATAGTTTGCGAGTCCCTAACCCTAACTAAGGGGCCACGCAACAAAGCGTTGATGGACAGTCCCTAACCCCAACTCAAGGGGCCACGCAACAAAGCGTGAATTGCAATCCCTAACCCCAAAGCAAGGGGTCACACAACAAAGCGTGGATTGCGAGTCCCTAACCCACAGTCACGGGGCCACGCAACAAAGCTTAGATTGCGAGTCCCTAACCCGAACTCAAGGGGCCACACAACGAAGCGTGGATTGTGAGTCTCTAACCCCAAACCAAGCGGCCACGCAACAAAGCGTGGATTGCGAATCCCTAACGCCAACTCAAGGGGCCACACAACAAAGCGTGGATTGCGAGTCCCTAACCCCAACTCAAGGGGCCACACAACAAAGCGTGGATCGTGAGTCCCTAACCCCAAAGCAAGCGGGCACGCAACAAAGCGTGGATTGCGAGTCCCTAACCCCAACTCAAGGGGCCACACAACAAAGCCTGGATTGCGAGTCCCTAACACCCACTCAAGGGGCCACGCAACAAAGCGTGGATTGCGAATCCCTAACCCAAACTCGAAGGGCCACACAACAGAGCGTGGATTGCGAATCCCTAACCTAAATTCAAGGGGCCAAGCAACAAAGCATGGATTGTGAGTGCCTAACCCCAACTCAACGGACCGCTCAACAAAGTGTGGATTGCGAAGCCCTAACTGCAACTCAACGGGCCACGCAACAAAGAAGAAAGCATGGTTTGCAAGTCCCTAACCCCAACTGAAGGGGCCAAGCAACAAAGCGTGGATTGCGAATCCCTAACCCCAACTGAGGGGCCGCGCAACAAAGCCCGGATTGCGAATCCCTAACCCCAACTGAAGGGGCCACACAACAATGCATGCATTGAGAGTCCCCAACCCCCACTCAAGGGGCCACGCAACAAAGCATAGATTGCGAGTACCTAACCCCAACTCAAGGGGCCACACAACAAAGCGTGGATTGCGAGTCCCTAACCCCAACTCAAGGGGCCACACAAGAAAGCGTGGATTGCGAGTCCCTAACCCCAAAGCAAGCGGCCATGCAACAGGGCCTGGATTGCGAATCCCTAACGCCAACTCAAGGGGCCACACAACAATGCATGGATTGAGAGTCCCTAACCCCAACGTAAGCGGCCATGCAACAAAAGCTGGATCCGGAGACCCGAACCCTAACTCGAGGGGCCACACAACAAAGCGTGGATTGCGAGTCCCTTACCCCAACTCAAGGGGCCACACAACAAAGCGTGGATTGTGAATCCCTAACCCAAACTCAAATGGCCACGCAACAAAGCGTGGTTTGCGAATCCCTAACCTAAAGTCAAGGGGCCAAGCAAAAAAGCTTGGATTGAGAGTCCCTACCCTAAACTCAAGGGACTGCGCAACAAAGCATGGATTGCAAGTCCCTAACTCCAACTCAAGGGGCCACGCAACAAAGGGTGGCTTGCGAGTCCCTAACCTCAGCTGAAGGGGCCACACAACAAAGAACAAAGCATAGTTTGCGTGTCTCTAACCCCAACTAAGGGGCCACACAACAAAGCGTGGATTGACAGTCGCTAACCCCAACTAAAGCGGCCACGCAACAAAGCGTGGATTGCGAATCCCTAACCCCAACTCAAGGGGCCACACAACAAAGCGTGGATTGCGAGTCCCTAACCCCAACTGAAGGGGCTAAGCAACAAAGTGTGGCTTGCGAGTCCCTAACCCCAACTCAAGGGGCCACACAACAAAGGCCAAAGCATAGTTTGCGAGTCCCTAACCCTAACTAAGGGTCCACACAACAAAGCGTTGATTGACAGTCCCTAACCCCAAATCAAGGGGCCACACAACAAAGCGTGAATTGCAATCCCTAACCCCAAAGCAAGGGGTCACACAACAAAGCGTGGATTGCGAGTCCCTAACCCACAGTCACGGGGCCACGCAACAAAGCATAGATTGCGAGTCCCTAACCCTAACTCAAGGGGCCACACAACGAAGCGTGGATTGCGAGTCCCTAACCCCAAAGCAAGCGGCCACGCAACAAAGCGTGGATTGCGAATCCCTAACGCCAACTCAAGGGGCCACACAACAAAGCGTGGATTGCGAGTCCCTCACCCCAAGTCAAGGGGCCACACAGAAAAGCGTGGATCGTGAGTCCCTAACCCCAAAGCAAGCGGGCACGCAACAAAGCGTGGATTGCGAGTCCCTAACCCCAACTCAAGGGGCCACACAACAAAGCGTGGATTGCGAGTCCCTAACACCCACTCAAGGGGCCACGCAACAAAGCGTGGATTGCGAATCCCTAACCCAAACTCGAAGGGCCACACAACAGAGCGTGGATTGCGAATCCCTAACCTAAATTCAAGGGGCCAAGCAACAAAGCATGGATTGTGAGTGCCTAACCCCAACTCAACGGACCGCTCAACAAAGTGTGGATTGCGAAGCCCTAACTGCAACTCAACGGGCCACGCAACAAAGAAGAAAGCATGGCTTGCGAGTCCCTAACCCCAACTGAAGGGGCGAAGCAACAAAGCGGGGATTGCGAATCCCTAACCCCCACTCAAGGGGCCACACAACAATGCATGCATTGAGAGTCCCCAACCCCCACTCAACGGGCCACGCAACAAGGCATAGATTGCGAGTACCTAACCCCAACTCAAGGGGCCACACAACAAAGCGTGGATTGCGAGTCCCTAACCCCAAAGCAAGCGGCCATGCAACAGGGCGTGGATTGCGAGTCCCTAACCCCAACTCAAGGGGCCACACAACAATGCATGGATTGAGAGTCCCTAACCCCAACGTAAGCGGCCATGCAACAAAAGCTGGATCCGGAGTCCCGAACCCTAACTCGAGGGGCCACGCAACAAAGCGTGGATTGCGAGTCCCTTACCCCAACTCAAGGGGCCACACAACAAAGCGTGGATTGTGAATCCCTAACCCAAACTCAAATGGCCACGCAACAAAGCGTGGTTTGCGAATCCCTAACCTAAAGTCAAGGGGCCAAGCAAAAAAGCTTGGATTGAGAGGCGCTACCCTAAACTCAAGGGACCGCGCAACAAAGCATGGACTGCGAGTCCCTAACTCCAACTCAAGGGGCCACGCAACAAAGGGTGGCTTGCGAGTCCCTAACCTCAGCTGAAGGGGCCACACAGCAAAGAACAAAGCATAGTTTGCGAGTCTCTAACCCCGACTAAGGGGCCACGCAACAAAGCGTGGATTGACAGTCGCTAACCCCAACTAAAGCGGCCACACAACAAAGCGTGGATTGCGAATCCCTAACCCCAACTCAAGGGGCCACACAACAAAGCGTGGATTGCGAGTCCCTAACCCCCACTCAAGGGGCCACGCAATAAAGCATAGATTGCGAGTCCCTAACCCCAACTCAAGGGGCCACACAACAAAGCGTGGATCGTGAGTCCCTAACCCCAAAGCAAGCGACCACACCACAAAGCGTGGATTGCGAGTCCCTATCCCCAACTCAAGGGGCCACACAACAAAGCGTGGATTGCGAGTCCCTAACACCCACTCAGGGGCCACGCAACAAAGCATAGATTGCGAGTCCCTAACCCCAACTCAAGGGGCCACACAACAAAGCGTAGATCGTGAGTCGCTAACCCCAAAAGCAAGCGGCCACGTAACAAAGCGTGGATTGCGAATCCCTAACGCCAACTCAAGGGGCCACACAAAAATGCATGGATTGAGAGTCACTAACCCCAACTCAAGGGACCGCGCAACAAAGCATGGATTGAGAGTCCCTAACTCCAACTCAAGGGGCCACGCAACAAAGCGTGGATTGCGAGTCCCTAACCCCAACTGAAGGGGCCACACAACAAAGAACAAAGCAGAGTTTGCGAGTCCCTAACCCCAACTACGGGGCCACTCAACAAAGCGCGGATTGACAGTCGCTAAGCCCAACTCAAGGCGCCACGCAACAAAGCATAGATTGCGAATCCCTAACCCAAACTCAAGGGGCCACGCAACAAAGCGTGGATTGCAAATCCCTAACCACAACTCATGGGCCACGCAACAAAGCATAGATTGCGAGTCCCTAACCCCAACTCAAGGGGCCACACAACAAAGCGTGGATTGCAACTCGCTAACCCCGAAACAAGGGGCCGCGCAACAAATCGAGGATTGCGAATCCCTAACCCCAATTAAGGGGCCACACAACAAAGCGTCGATTGCGAAATCCCTAACCCCAACGCAAGGGGCCGCGCAACAAAGCGTGGATTGCAAGTCCCCCACCCCAACGTAAGGAAGCATGGATTGAGATTCCGTAAGTCCAACTCAAGGGGCCACGCCACAACGCATGGATTGAGATTCCCTAACCCCAACTCAAGGGGCCACACAACAATGCGTGGATTGAGAGTCCCTAGCCCCAACTCAAGCGACCACGCAACAAAGCGTGGATTGCGAGTCCATAACCCAAACTCAAGGGGCCACACCACAAAGCGTGAATGCGACTCCCTAACCGCAACTCAAGGGGCCACGCAACAAAGCGTGAATTGCGAATCCCTAACCCCAACTCCGGCGGCCACACAACAAAGCGTGGATTGAGAGTCCCTAACCCCAACTCAAGGGGCCACACAACAAAGCGTGGATTGCGAGTGCCCAACCCCAAAAAAAGCGGCCAGGCAACAAAGCGTGAATTGCAAATCCCTAACGCCAACTCCGGCGGCCACGCAACAAAGCGTGGATTGCGAATCCCTAACACCAACTCAAGGGGCCACACAACAATGCACCGATTGAGACTCCCTAACTCCAACTCAACGGGCCACGCAACAAAGCGTGGATTGCGAGTCTCTGACCCCAACTCAAGGGGCCACACAACAAAGCGTGGATTGCGAGTCCCTAACCCCAAAAAAAGCGGCCAGGCAACAAAGCGTGAATTGCAAATCCCTAACGCCAACTCCGGCGGCCACACAACAAAGCGTGGATTGCGAATCCCTAACGCCAACTCAAGGGGCCACACAACAATGCACCGATTGAGAGTCCCTAACTCCAACTCAAGGGGCCACGCAACAAAGCGTGGATTGCGAGTCCCTAACCCCAACTGAAGGGGCCAGGCAACAAAGCGTGGCTTGCGAGTCCCTAACCCCAACGCAAGGGGCCACACAACAAAGAACAAAGCATAGTTTGCGAGTAACCCCAACTCAAGGGGCCGTACAACAAAGTGCGGATTGACAGTGGCTAACCCTAACTCAGGCGGCCGTGCAACAAAGCATGGATAGCAAGTCCCAAACCCCAAATCAAGCGGCCACGCAACAAAGCGTTGATTGACAGTCCCTAACCCCAACGTAAGCGGCCATGCAACAAAGCGTGGATTGAGATTCCGTAACTCCAACTCAAGGGGCCACACAACAAAGCGTGGATTGCGAGTCCCTAACCCCAACTCAAGGGGCCACACAACAAAGCGTGGATTGCAAATCCCTAACCACAACTCATGGGCCACGCAACAAAGCATAGATTGCGAGTCCCTAACCCCAACTCAAGGGGCCACACAACAAAGCGTGGATTGCAACTCGCTAACCCCGAAACAAGGGGCCGCGCAACAAATCGAGGATTGCGAATCCCTAACCCCAATTAAGGGGCCACACAACAAAGCGTCGATTGCGAAATCCCTAACCCCAACGCAAGGGGCCGCGCAACAAAGCGTGGATTGCAAGTCCCCCACCCCAACGTAAGGAAGCATGGATTGAGATTCCGTAAGTCCAACTCAAGGGGCCACGCCACAACGCATGGATTGAGATTCCCTAACCCCAACTCAAGGGGCCACACAACAATGCGTGGATTGAGAGTCCCTAGCCCCAACTCAAGCGACCACGCAACAAAGCGTGGATTGCGAGTCCATAACCCAAACTCAAGGGGCCACACCACAAAGCGTGAATGCGACTCCCTAACCGCAACTCAAGGGGCCACGCAACAAAGCGTGAATTGCGAATCCCTAACCCCAACTCCGGCGGCCACACAACAAAGCGTGGATTGAGAGTCCCTAACCCCAACTCAAGGGGCCACACAACAAAGCGTGGATTGCGAGTGCCCAACCCCAAAAAAAGCGGCCAGGCAACAAAGCGTGAATTGCAAATCCCTAACGCCAACTCCGGCGGCCACGCAACAAAGCGTGGATTGCGAATCCCTAACACCAACTCAAGGGGCCACACAACAATGCACCGATTGAGACTCCCTAACTCCAACTCAACGGGCCACGCAACAAAGCGTGGATTGCGAGTCTCTGACCCCAACTCAAGGGGCCACACAACAAAGCGTGGATTGCGAGTCCCTAACCCCAAAAAAAGCGGCCAGGCAACAAAGCGTGAATTGCAAATCCCTAACGCCAACTCCGGCGGCCACACAACAAAGCGTGGATTGCGAATCCCTAACGCCAACTCAAGGGGCCACACAACAATGCACCGATTGAGAGTCCCTAACTCCAACTCAAGGGGCCACGCAACAAAGCGTGGATTGCGAGTCCCTAACCCCAACTGAAGGGGCCAGGCAACAAAGCGTGGCTTGCGAGTCCCTAACCCCAACGCAAGGGGCCACACAACAAAGAACAAAGCATAGTTTGCGAGTAACCCCAACTCAAGGGGCCGTACAACAAAGTGCGGATTGACAGTGGCTAACCCTAACTCAGGCGGCCGTGCAACAAAGCATGGATAGCAAGTCCCAAACCCCAAATCAAGCGGCCACGCAACAAAGCGTTGATTGACAGTCCCTAACCCCAACGTAAGCGGCCATGCAACAAAGCGTGGATTGAGATTCCGTAACTCCAACTCAAGGGGCCACACAACAAAGCGTGGATTGCGAGTCCCTAACCCCAACTCAAGGGGCCACACAACAAAGCGTGGATTGCGAGTCCGGAACCCCACCTCAAGGGGCCACACAACAAAGCGTGGATTGAGAGTACCTAACCCCAGCTCAAAGGGCCACACAACAAAGCGTGGATTGGGAGCCCCTAACTCCAACTCAAGGGGCCACGCAAAAAAGAGTGGATGGCGACTCCCTAACACCCACTCAAGGGGCCACGCAACAAAGCGTGGATTTCGAGTCGCAACCCCAAATCAAGGGGCCACACAACAAAGCGTAGATTGAGATTCCGTAACTCCAACTCAAGGGGCCACGCAACAAAGCGTGGATTGAGAGTCCCTAACCCCAAGTCAAGGGGCCACGCAACAAAGCGTGGATTGAAAGTCCCTAACTCCAACTCAAGGGACCACGCAACAAGGGGTGGGTTGCGAGTCCCTAACCCGAACGAAGGGGCCACACAACAAAGCGTGGATTGCGAGTCCCTAACCCTAACGCAAGGAGCCATGCAACATAGGGTGGATTGAGATTCCGTAACTCCTACTCAAGGGGCCACGCCACAACGCATGGATTGAGATTCCGTAACCCCAAGTCAAGGGGCCACACAACAATGCGTGGATTGAGTCTCCCTAACCCGTACTCAAGCGACCACGCAACAATGCGTGGATTGCGAGTCCTTAACCCAAACTCAAGGGCCCACACCACAAAGCGTGAATGCGACTCCCTAACCGCAACTCAAGGGGACACACAACAAAGCGTGAATTGCGAAGCCCTAACCCCACCTGGCCCCTTGAGTTGGGGTTAGGGACTCGCAATTCGCGCTTTTTTGTGTGGCCCCTTGAGTTGGGGTTAGGGACTCGCAATCCACGCTCTGTCCTATGGCCCCTTGATTTGGGGTTAGGGACTCACAATCCATGCTTTGTTGTGTGGCCCCTCGAGTTGGAGTTAGGGACTCCTAATCCGCGCTCCGTTGTGTGGCCCCTTCAGTTGGGGTTAGGGACTCGCAATCCACGCTTCGTTGCGTGGCCCCTTCAGTTGGGGTTAGGGACT
This sequence comes from Eutreptiella sp. 'Long Island Sound 2002', assembly GCA_964036045.1. Taxonomy (NCBI): domain Eukaryota; phylum Euglenozoa; class Euglenophyceae; order Eutreptiales; family Eutreptiaceae; genus Eutreptiella; species Eutreptiella sp. 'Long Island Sound 2002'. The sequence continues at coordinate 90,439,295 of OZ038380.1, read as the reverse complement.
CGCAATCCACGCTTTGTTGCTTGGCCCCTTCAGTTGCGGTTAGGGACTCACAATCCATGCTTTGTTGTGTGGCCCCTTGAGTTGGGGTCAGGGACTCGCAATCTATGCTTTGTTGCGTGGCCCCATGGAGTTGGGGTTAGGGACTCTCAATCCACGCTCTGTTGTGTGGCCCCTTGACTTGGGGTTAGGGACTCTCAATCCACGCTTTGTTCTTTGTTGTGTGGTCCCTTGAGTTGGAGTTAGGGACTCTCAATCGGTGCGTTGTTGTGTGGCCCCTTGAGTTTGGCGTTAGGGATTCACAATCCACGCTTTGTTGTGTGGCCGCCGGAGTGGCAACAAAGCGTAGATTGCGAGTCCGTAACCCCAACTAAAAGGGCCACACCACAAAGCGTGGATTGCGAGTCCCTAACTCCAACTCAAGAGGCAACGCAACAAAGGGTGGATTGCGAGTCCCCAACCCAGACTCAAAGGGGCCACACAACAAAGCGTGGATTGCTAGTCCCTAACTGCAACTCAAGGGGCCACGCAACAAAGCGTGGATTGTGAATGCCTAACCGCAACTCCGGCGACCACGCAACAAAGCGTGGATTGAGAGTCCCTATCCCCAATGCAAGGTGCCACGCAACAAAGCATAGATTGTGAGTCCCTAACGCCAACACGAGCGGCCACGCAACAAAGCGGGGACTGCGAGTTCCCAACCCCAACTCAAGGCGCCACGCAACAAACCGTGGATTGCGAGTCCCTAACCCCAACTCAAGGGGCCACACAACAAAGCGTGGATTGCGAATCCCTAACCCCAACTCATGGGCCACGCAACAAAGCATAGATTGCGAGTCGCTAAACCCAACTCAAGGGGCAACACAACAAAGCGTGGATTGCAAGTCGCTAACCCCAAAACAAGGGGCCGCGCAACAAATCGAGGATTTCGAATCCCTAACCCCAATTAAGGGCCCACACAACAAAGCGTCGATTGCGAGTTCCTAACCCCAACGCAAGGGGCCGCGCAACAAAGCATGGATTGCAAGTCCCCCACCCCAACGCAAGGAAGCATGGATGGAGATTCCGTAACTCCAACTCAAGGGGCACGCCACAACGCATGGATTGAGATTCCGTAACCCCAAGTCAAGGGGCCACACAACAATGTGTGGATTGAGTCTCCCTAACCCCAACTCAAGCGACCACGCAACAAAGCATGGATTGCGAGTCCTTAACCCAAACTCAAGGGGCCACATCACAAAGCGTGGATGCAACTCCCTAACCGCAACTCAAGGGGCGACGCAACAAAGCGTGAATTGCGAATCCCTAACCCCAACTCCGGCGGCCACACAACAAAGCGTGGATTGCGAATCCCTAACCCCAACTCAAGGGGCCACACAACAATGCACCGATTGAGAGTCCCTAACTCCAACTCAAGGGACCACACAACAAAGAACAAAGCGTGGATTGAGAGTCCCTAACCCCAAGTCAAGGGGCCACGCAGCAAAGCATAGATTGCGAGTCCTTGACCCCAACTCAAGGGGCCACACAACAAAGCGTGGATTGCGAGTCCCTAACCCCAAAACAAGCGGCCACGCAACAAAGCGTGAATTGCGAATCCCTAACCCCAACTCCGGCGGCCACGCAACAAAGCGTGGATTGCGAATCCCTAACGCCAACTCAAGGGGCCACACAACAATGCACCGATTGAGAGTCCCTAACTCCAACTCAAGGGACCACACAACAAAGAACAAAGCGTGGATTGAGATTCCGTAACCCCACCTCAAGGGGCCACGCAACAAAGCGTGGATTGAGAATTGGTAACCCTAACTCAAAGGGCCACGCAACAAAGCGTGGATTGCGAGGCCCTAACCCCAACTGAAGGCACCAGGCAACAAAGCGTGGCTTGAGAGTCCCTAACCCCAACTCAGAGGGCCACACAACAAAGCATGGATTGCGAGCCCCTAACTCCAACTCAAGGGGCCACGCAACAAAGCGTGGATTTTGTGTCGCAACCCCAACTCAAGGGGCCACACAACAAAGAGTAGATTGAGATTCCGTAACTCCAACTCCAGGGGCCAAGCAACAAAGCGTGGATTGAGAGTCCCTAACAACAACTCAAGGGGCCACGCAACAAAGCGTGGATTGCGAGTCTCTAACACCCACTCAAGGGGCCACACAACAAAGCGTAGATTGAGATTCTGTAACTCCAACTCAAGGGGCCACACAACAAAGCGTAGATTGAGAGTCCCTAACCCCAACTCAAGGGGCCACGCTACAAAGGGTGGATTGCGAGTCCCTAACCCTAACGCAAGGAGCCATGCAACATAGGGTGGATTGAGAGTCCCTAACCCCAACTCAAGGGGCCACACAACAAAGCGTGGATTGCGAGTCCCTAACCCTAACGCAAGGAGCCATGCAACATAGGGTGGATTGAGAGTCCCTAACCCCAACTCAACGGGCCACACAACAAAGCGTGGATTGCGAGTCCCTAACGCAAACGAAAGCGGCCATGCAACAAAGCGTGGATTGAGATTCCGTAACTCCAACCGAAGGGGCCACGCAACAAAGCGTGGACTGAGAGTCCCTGACCCCAACTCAAGGGGCCACGCAACAAAGCGTGGATTGCGAGTCCCTAACCCCAACTCAAGGGGCCACACAAGAAAGCGTGGAATGCGAGTCCCTAACCCCAACGTAAGCGGCCATGCAACAAGACGTGGATTGAGATTCCGTAACTCCAACTCAAGGGGCCACGCAACAAAGCGTGGATTGAGAGTCCCTAACCCCAACTCAAGGGGCCACACAACAAAGCGTGGATTGCGAGTACCTAACCCCAACTCAAAGGGCCACACAACAAAGCAGGGATTGCGAATCCCTAACTCCAACTCAAGGGGCCACACAACAAAGCGTGGATTGTGAGTTCCTAACCCTAACGCAAGGAGCCATGCAACATAGGGTGGATTGAGATTCCGTAACTCCGGCTGAAGGGGCCACGTAACAAAGCATGGATTGAGATTCCGTAACCCCAATTAAAGGGGCCATGCAACAAAGCGTGGATTGCGAGTCCCTAACCCAAACTCAAGGGGACACACAACGAAGCGTGTATTGCGAATCCCTGACCCCAACTCCGGCGGCCACGCAACAAAGCATGGATTGAGAGTCCCTATCCCGAATGCAAGGTGCCACGCAACAAAGCATGGATTGTGAGTCCCTGACCCCAACTGAAGGGGCCAGTCAAAAAAGCGTGGATTGCAAGTCCCTAACCCCAACTGAAGGGGCCACGCAACGAAGCGTGGATTGCCAGTCCCTAACCCCAACTGAAGGAACCACACAACGGAGCGCGGATTAGGAGTCGCTAACCCCAACTCAAGGGGCCACACAACAAGGCATGGATTGTGAGTCCCTAAGCCCCACTCAACGGGCAACGCAACAAAGGGTGGATTGCGAGTCCCGGACCCAGACTCAAGGGGCCACACAACAAAGTGTGGATTGCCAGTCCCTAACTGCAACTCAAGGGGCCACGCAACAAAGCGTGGATTGTGAATCCCTGACCGCAACTCCGGCGGCCACGCAACAAAGCGTGGATTGCGAATCCCTAACCCCAACTCAAGGAGCCACACAACAAAGCGTGGATTGCGAGTCTCTAACCCCAAAACAAGGGGCCGCGCAATAAATCGAGGATTGCGAATCCCTAACCCCAATTAAGGACCAACACAACAAAGCGTCGATTGCGAGTCCCTAACCCCAACGCAAGGGGCCGCGCAACAAAGCGTGGATTGCAAGTCCCTGACCCCGACGCAAGGAAGCATGGATTGAGATTCCGTAACTCCTACTCAAGGGGCCACGCCACAACGCATGGATTGAGATTCCGTAACCCCAAGTCAAGGGGCCACACAACAATGCGTGGATTGAGTCTCCCTAACCCCAACTCAAGCGACCACGCAACAAAGCGTGGATTGCGAGTCCTTAACCCAAACTCAAGGGCCCACACCACAAAGCGTGGATGCAACTCCCTAACCGCAACTCAAGGGGCGACGCAACAAAGCGTGAATTGCGAATCCCTAACCCCACCTGGCCCCTTGAGTTGGGGTTAGGGACTCGCAATCCACGCTCTGTCCTATGGCCCCTTGATTTGGGGTTAGGGACTCACAATCCATGCTTTGTTGTGTGGCCCCTCGAGTTGGAGTTAGGGACTCCTAATCCGCGCTCCGTTGTGTGGCCCCTTCAGTTGGGGTTAGGGACTCGCAATCCACGCTTCGTTGCGTGGCCCCTTCAGTTGGGGTTAGGGACTCGCAATCCACGCTTTGTTGCTTGGCCCCTTCAGTTGCGGTTAGGGACTCACAATCCATGCTTTGTTGTGTGGCCCCTTGAGTTGGGGTCAGGGACTCGCAATCTATGCTTTGTTGCGTGGCCCCATGGAGTTGGGGTTAGGGACTCTCAATCCACGCTCTGTTGTGTGGCCCCTTGACTTGGGGTTAGGGACTCTCAATCCACGCTTTGTTCTTTGTTGTGTGGTCCCTTGAGTTGGAGTTAGGGACTCTCAATCGGTGCGTTGTTGTGTGGCCCCTTGAGTTTGGCGTTAGGGATTCACAATCCACGCTTTGTTATGTGGCCGCCGGAGTGGCAACAAAGCGTAGATTGCGAGTCCGTAACCCCAACTCAAGGGGCAACGCAACAAAGGGTGGATTGCGAGTCCCCAACCCAGACTCAAAGGGGCCACACAACAAAGCGTGGATTGCTAGTCCCTAACTGCAACTCAAGGGGCCACGCAACAAAGCGTGGATTGTGAATCCCTAACCGCAACTCCGGCGACCACGCAACAAAGCGTGGATTGAGAGTCCCTATCCCCAATGCAAGGTGCCACGCAACAAAGCATAGATTGTGAGTCCCTAACGCCAACACGAGCGGCCACGCAACAAAGCGGGGACTGCGAGTTCCCAACCCCAACTCAAGGCGCCACGCAACAAACCGTGGATTGCGAGTCCCTAACCCCAACTCAAGGGGCCACACAACAAAGCGTGGATTGCGAATCCCTAACCCCAACTCATGGGCCACGCAACAAAGCATAGATTGCGAGTCGCTAAACCCAACTCAAGGGGCAACACAACAAAGCGTGGATTGCAAGTCGCTAACCCCAAAACAAGGGGCCGCGCAACAAATCGAGGATTTCGAATCCCTAACCCCAATTAAGGGCCCACACAACAAAGCGTCGATTGCGAGTTCCTAACCCCAACGCAAGGGGCCGCGCAACAAAGCATGGATTGCAAGTCCCCCACCCCAACGCAAGGAAGCATGGATGGAGATTCCGTAACTCCAACTCAAGGGGCACGCCACAACGCATGGATTGAGATTCCGTAACCCCAAGTCAAGGGGCCACACAACAATGCGTGGATTGAGTCTCCCTAACCCCAACTCAAGCGACCACGCAACAAAGCATGGATTGCGAGTCCTTAACCCAAACTCAAGGGGCCACATCACAAAGCGTGGATGCAACTCCCTAACCGCAACTCAAGGGGCGACGCAACAAAGCGTGAATTGCGAATCCCTAACCCCAACTCCGGCGGCCACACAACAAAGCGTGGATTGCGAATCCCTAACCCCAACTCAAGGGGCCACACAACAATGCACCGATTGAGAGTCCCTAACTCCAACTCAAGGGACCACACAACAAAGAACAAAGCGTGGATTGAGAGTCCCTAACCCCAAGTCAAGGGGCCACGCAGCAAAGCATAGATTGCGAGTCCTTGACCCCAACTCAAGGGGCCACACAACAAAGCGTGGATTGCGAGTCCCTAACCCCAAAACAAGCGGCCACGCAACAAAGCGTGAATTGCGAATCCCTAACCCCAACTCCGGCGGCCACGCAACAAAGCGTGGATTGCGAATCCCTAACGCCAACTCAAGGGGCCACACAACAATGCACCGATTGAGAGTCCCTAACTCCAACTCAAGAGACCACACAACAAAGAACAAAGCGTGGATTGAGATTCCGTAACCCCACCTCAAGGGGCCACGCAACAAAGCGTGGATTGAGAATTGGTAACCCTAACTCAAAGGGCCACGCAACAAAGCGTGGATTGCGAGGCCCTAACCCCAACTGAAGGCACCAGGCAACAAAGCGTGGCTTGAGAGTCCCTAACCCCAACTCAAAGGGCCACACAACAAAGCATGGATTGCGAGCCCCTAACTCCAACTCAAGGGGCCACGCAACAAAGCGTGGATTTTGTGTCGCAACCCCAACTCAAGGGGCCACACAACAAAGAGTAGATTGAGATTCCGTAACTCCAACTCAAGGGGCCAAGCAACAAAGCGTGGATTGAGAGTCCCTAACAACAACTCAAGGGGCCACGCAACAAAGCGTGGATTGCGAGTCCCTAACAACCACTCAAGGGGCCACACAACAAAGCGTAGATTGAGATTCTGTAACTCCAACTCAAGGGGCCACACAACAAAGCGTAGATTGAGAGTCCCTAACCCCAACTCAAGGGGCCACGCAACAAAGGGTGGATTGCGAGTCCCTAACCCTAACGCAAGGAGCCATGCAACATAGGGTGGATTGAGAGTCCCTAACCCCAACTCAAGGGGCCACACAACAAAGCGTGGATTGCGAGTCCCTAACCCTAACGCAAGGAGCCATGCAACATAGGGTGGATTGAGAGTCCCTAACCCCAACTCAACGGGCCACACAACAAAGCGTGGATTGCGAGTCCCTAACGCAAACGTAAGCGGCCATGCAACAAAGCGTGGATTGAGATTCCGTAACTCCAACTGAAGGGGCCACGCAACAAAGCGTGGACTGAGAGTCCCTGACCCCAACTCAAGGGGCCACGCAACAAAGCGTGGATTGCGAGTCCCTAACCCCAACTCAAGGGGCCACACAAGAAAGCGTGGAATGCGAGTCCCTAACCCCAACGTAAGCGGCCATGCAACAAGACGTGGATTGAGATTCCGTAACTCCAACTCAAGGGGCCACGCAACAAAGCGTGGATTGAGAGTCCCTAACCCCAACTCAAGGGGCCACACAACAAAGCGTGGATTGCGAGTACCTAACCCCAACTCAAAGGGCCACACAACAAAGCGTGGATTGCGAGCCCCTAACTCCAACTCAAGGGGCCACGCAAAAAAGCGTGGATTGCGAGTCCCTAACACCCAATCAAGGGGCCACACAACAAAGCGTGGATTTCGAGTCGCAACCCCAACTCAAGGGGCCACACAACAAAGCGTAGATTGAGATTCCGTAACTCCGACTCAAGGGGCCACGCAACAAAGCGTGGATTGCGAGTCCCTAACCTCAAAGAAGGGGCCACAGAACAAAGCGTGGATTGCGAGTCCCTAACCCTAACGCAAGGAGCCATGCGGCATAGGGTGGATTGAAATTCCGTAACTCCAACTGATGGGGCCACGTAACAAAGCATGGATTGAGATTCCGCAACCCCAACTCAAGGGGCCATGCAAAAAAGCGTGGAGTGCGAGTCCCTAACCCAAACTCAAGGGGACACGCAACAAAGCGTGGATTGCGAATCCCTAACCCCAACTCCGGCGGCCACGCAACAAAGCGTGGATTGAGAGTCCCTATCCCCTATCCCCAATGCAAGGTGCCACGCACCAAAGCATGGATTGTGAGTCCCTAACCCCAACACAAGCGGCCAGGCAACAAAGCGCGGATTGCGAATCCCTAACCGCAACTCCAGGGGCCACACAAAAAAGCGTGGATTGTGAGTCCCTAACCCTAACGCAAGGAGCCATGCAACATGGTGTGGAATGAGATTCCGTAACTGCAACTGAAGGGGCCACGTAACAAGGCATGGATTGAGATTCCGTAACCCCAATTAAAGGGGCCATGCAACAAAGCGTGGATTGCGAGTCCCTAACCCAAACTCAAGGGGACACGCAACAAAGCGTGGATTGCGAATCCCTGACCCCAACTCCGGCGGCCACGCAACAAAGCGTGGATTGAGAGACCCTATCCCCAATGCAAGGTGCCACGCAACAAAGCATGGATTGTGAGTCCCTAACCCCAACTGAAGGGGCCAAGCAACAAAGCGTGGATTGCGAGCCCCTAACTCCAACTCAAGGGGCCACGCAAAAAAGCGTGGATTGCGAGTCCCTAACACCCACTCAAGGGGCCACGCAACAAAGCGTAGATTGAGAATCCGTAACTCCAACTCAAGGGGCCACACAACAAAGCGTGGATTGAGAGTACCTAACCCCAACTCAAAGGGCCACACAACAAAGGGTGGATTGCGAGCCCCTAACTCCAACTCAAGGGGCCACGCAAAAAAGCGTGGATTGCGAGTCCCTAACACCCACTCAAGGGGCCACGCAACAAAGCGTGGATTTCGAGTCGCAACCCCAACTCAAGGGGCCACACAACAAAGCGTAGATTGAGATTCCGTAACTCCGACTCAAGGGGCCACGCAACAAAGCGTGGATTGCGAGTCCCTAACCTCAGCGAAGGGGCCACAGAACAAAGCGTGGATTGCGAGTCCCTAACCCTAACGCAAGGAGCTATGCGGCATAGGGTGGATTGAAATTCCGTAACTCCAACTGATGGGGCCACGTAACAAAGCATGGATTGAGATTCCGCAACCCCAACTCAAGGGGCCATGCAAAAAAGCGTGGAGTGCGAGTCCCTAACCCAAACTCAAGGGGACACGCAACAAAGCGTGGATTGCGAATCCCTAACCCAAACTCAAGGGGACACGCAACAAAGCGTGGATTGCGAATCCCTGACCCCAGCTCCGGCGGCCACGCAACAAAGCGTGGATTGAGAGACCCTATCCCCAATGCAAGGTGCCACGCAACAAAGCATGGATTGTGAGTCCCTAACCCCAACTGAAGGTGCCACGCAACAAAGCGTGGATTGCAAGTCCCTAACCCCAACTGAAGAAGCCACGCAACGAAGCGTGGATTGCGAGTCCCTAACCCCAACATAAGGGGCCAAACAACGGAGCGCGGATTAGGACTCCCTAACCCCAACTCAAGGGGCCACACAACAAAGCATGGATTGTGAGTCCCTAACCCCAAATCAAGGGGCCATAGGACAGAGTGTGGATTGCGAGTCCCTAACCCCAACTCAAGGGGCCACACAACACAGCGTGAATTGCGAGTCCCTAACCCCAACTCAAGGGCCCAGGCAACAAAGCGTGGATTGCGAGTCCCTAACCCAAACTCAAGGGGCCACGCAACAAAGTGTGGATTGTGAATCCCTAACCGCAACTCCGACGGCCACGCAACAAAGCGTGGATTGGGAGTCCCTATCCCCAATGCAAGGTAGCACGCAACAAAGCATAGATTGCGAGTCCCTAACGCCGACACAAGCGGCCACGCAACAAAGCGTGGATTGCAAGTCGCTAACCCCAAAACAAGGGGCCGCGCAACAAATCGAGGATTGCGAATCCCTAACCCCAATTAAGGGGCCACACAACAAAGCGTCGATTGCGAGTCCCTAACCCCAACTGAAGGGGCCACACAACAAACCGTGGATTGCAAGTCACTAACCCCAACTCAAGGGGCCACGCAACAAAGCGTGGATTGCGAATCCCTAACCCCAACTCATGGGCCACGCAACAAAGCATAGATTGCGAGTCCCTAACCCCAACTCAAGGGGCCACACAACAAAGCGTCGATTGCGAGTCCCTAACCCCAACGCAAGGGGCCGCGCAACAAAGCATGGATTGCAAGTCCCTGACCCCAACGCAAGGAAGCATGGATGGAGATTCCGTAACTCCAACTCAAGGGGCCACGCCACAACGCATGGATTGAGATTCCCTAACCCCAACTCAAGGGGCCACACACAATGCGTGGATTGAGAGTCCCTAACCCCAACTCAAGCGACCACGCAACAAAGCGTGGATTGCGAGTCCCTAACCCAAACTCAAAGGGCCACACCACAAAGCGTGGATGCGACTCCCTAACTCCAACTCAAGGGGCCACGCAACAAAGCGTGAATTGCGAATCCCTAACCCAAACTCAATGGGCCACACCACAAAGCGTGGATTGCGAGTCCCTGACCCCAACTCAAGGGGCCACGCCACAAAGCGTGGATTGCAAGTCACTAACCCCAACGTAAGCGGCCATGCAACAAAGCGTGGATTGAGATTCCGTAACCCCAAGTGAGGGGGCCCCGCAACAAAGCGTGGATTGCGAGTCCCTAACCCCAACTCGAGGGGCCACACAACAAAGCGTGGATTGCGAGTCCCTAACCCCAACTCAAGGGGCCACACAACAAAGCGTAGATTCAGAGTCTCTAACTCCAACTCAAGGGGCCACGCAACAAACCCCAACACAAGGAAGCATGGATTGAGATTCCGTAACTCCAACTCAAGGGGCCACGCCACAACGCATGGATTGAGATTCCGTAACCCCAACTCAAGGGGCCACACAACAATGCGTGGATTCAGAGTCCCTAACCCCAACTCAAGCGACCACGCAACAAAGCGTGGATTGCGAGTCCCTGACCCAAACTCAAGGGGCCACACCACAAAGCGTGGATGCGACTCCCTAACCGCAACTCAAGGGGCCACGCAACAAAGCGTGAATTGCGAATCCCTAACCCCAACTCCGGCGGCCACAAAACAAAGCGTGGATTGAGAGTCGCTAAGCCCAACCCAAGGGGCCACGCAACAAAGCATAGATTGCGAGTCCCTAACCCCAACTCAAGGGGCCACGGAACAAAGCGTGGATTGCGAATCCCTAACCCCAAAACAAGCGGCGACGCAACAAAGCGTGAATTGCGACTCCCTAACCGCAACTCAAGGGGCCACGCAACAAAGCGTGAATTGCGAATCCCTAACTCCAACTCCGGCGGCCACAAAACAAAGCGTGGATTGCGAGTCCCTAACCCCAATTCAAGGGGCCAGGCAACAAAGGATAGATTGCGAGTCCCTAACCCCAACTCAAGGGGCCACGGAACAAAGCGTGGATTGCGAGTCCCTAACCCCAAAACAAGCGGCCACGCAACAAAGCGTGAATTGCGAATCCCTAACCCCAACTCCGCGGCAACGCAACAAAGCGTGGATTGCGAATCCCTGACGCCAACTCAAGGGGCCACACAACAATGCACCGATTGAGAGTCCCTAACTCCAACTCAAGGGACCACACAACAAAGAACAAAGCGTGGATTGAGATTCCGTAACCCCACCTCAAGGGGCCACGCAACAAAGCGTGGATTGAGAATCGGTAACCCTAACTCAAGGGGCCACGCAACAAAGCGTGCATTGTGAATCCCTAACCCCAACGCAAGGGGCCACACAACAAAGAACAAAGCATAGTTTGCGAGTAACCCCAACTCAAGGGGCCGCACAACAAAGCGTGGATTGACAATCGCTAACCCTAACTCGGGCGGCCGTGCAACAAAGCATGGATTGCAAGTCCCTAACCCCAAATCAAGGGGCCACGCAACAAAGCGTGGATTGCGAGTCCCTAACCCCAACTCAAGGGGCCACGCAACAAAGCGTGGATTGCAAGTCCCTAACCCCAACGTAAGCGGCCATGCAACAAAGCGTGGATTGAGATTCCGTAACTCCAACTCGAGGGGCCACGCAACAAAGCGTGGATTGAGAGTCCCTAACCCCAACTCAAGGGGCCACGCAACAAAGCGTGGATTGCGAGTCCCTCACCCCAACTCAAGGGGCCACGCAACAAAGCGTGGACTGAGAGTACCTAACCCCAACCCAAAGGGCCACACAACAAAGCGTGGATTGCGAGCCCCTAACTCCAACTCAAGGCGCCACGCAAAAAAGCGTGAATTGCGAGTCCCTAACACCCACTCAAGGGGCCAGACAACAAAGCGTGGATTTCGAGTCCCCACCCCAACTCAAGGAGCCACGCAACAAAGCGTGGATTGAGAGTCCCTAACCCCCACTCAAGGGGCCACACAACAAAGCGTGGATTGCGAGTCCCTCACCCCAACTCAAGGGGCCACACAACAAAGCGTGGATTGTGAGTACCTAACCCCAACCCAAAGGGCCATACAACAAAGCGTGGATTGCGAGCCCCTAACTCCAACTCAAGGGGCCACGCAAAAAAGTGTGGATTGCGAGTCCGCAACACCCACTCAAGCGGCCACGCAACAAAGCGTGGATTGCGAATCCCTAACTCCAACTGAAGGGGCCACACAACAAAGCGTGGATTGCGAGCCCCTAACCCCAACGCAAGGGGCCACGCAAAAAAGCGTGGATTGCGAGTCCCTAACACCCACTCAAGGGGACACGCAACAAAGCGTGGATTGCGAATCCCTGACCCCAACTCCGGCGGCCACGCAACAAAGCGTGGATTGAGAGACCCTATCCCCAATGCAAGGTGCCACGCAACAAAGCATGGATTGTGAGTCCCTAACCCCAACTGAAGGGGCCAAGCAACAAAGCGTGGATTGCGAGCCCCTAACTCCAACTCAAGGGGCCACGCAAAAAAGCGTGGATTGCGAGTCCCTAACACCCACTCAAGGGGCCACGCAACAAAGCGTAGATTGAGAATCCGTAACTCCAACTCAAGGGGCCACACAACAAAGCGTGGATTGAGAGTACCTAACCCCAACTCAAAGGGCCACACAACAAAGCGTGGATTGCGAGCCCCTAACTCCAACTCAAGGGGCCACGCAAAAAAGCGTGGATTGCGAGTCCCTAACACCCACTCAAGGGGCCACGCAACAAAGCGTGGATTTCGAGTCGCAAAGCGAACTCAAGGGGCCACACAACAAAGCGTAGATTGAGATTCCGTAACTCCAACTCAAGGGGCCACACAACAAAGCGTGGATTGCGAGTCCCTAACCTGAACGAAAAGGCCACACAACAAAGCGTGGATTGCGAGTCCCTAACCCTAACGCAAGGAGCCATGCAACATAGGGTGGATTGAAATTCCGTAACTCCAACTGCAGGGGCCACGTAACAAAGCATGGATTGAGTCTCCGTAACCCCAACTCAAGGGGCCATGCAAAAAAGCGTGGATTGCAAGTCCCTAACCCAAACTCAAGCGGACACGCAACAAACCGTGGATTGTGAATCCCTAACCCCAAGTCCGGCGGCCACGCAACAAAGCGTGGATTGAGAGTCCCTATCCCCTATCCCCAATGCAAGGTGCCACGCACCAAAGCATGGATTGTGAGTCCCTAACCCCAACACAAGCGGCCAGGCAACAAAGCGTGGATTGCGAATACCTAACCGCAACTCCAGGGGCCACACAAAAAAGCGTGGATTGTGAGTCCCTAACCCTAACGCAAGGAGCCATGCAACATAGGGTAGATTGAGATTCCGTAACTCCAACTGAAGGGGCCACGTAACAAAGCATGGATTGAGATTCCGTAACCCCAATTCAAGGGGCCATGCAACAAAGCGTGGATTGCGAGTCCCTAACCCAAACTCAAGGGGACGCGCAACAAAGCGTGGATTGCGAATCCCTGACCCCTACTCCCGCGGCCACGCAACAAAGCCTGGATTGAGAGACCCTATCCCCAATGCAAGGTGCCACGCAACAAAGCATGGATTGTGAGTCCCTAACCCCAACTGAAGGAGCCAAGCAACAAAGCGTGGATTGCGAGTCCCTAACCCCAACGTAAGCGGCCATGCAACAAAGCGTGGATTGAGATTCCGTAACTCCAACTGAAGGGGCCACGCAACAAAGCGTGGATTGAGAGTCCCTAACCCCAACTCAAGGGGCCACGCAACAAAGGGTGGATTGCGAGTCGCTAACCCCAAATCAAGGGGCCACGCAACAAAGCATGGATTGAGAGTACCTAACCCCAACTCAAAGGGCCACACAACAAAGCGTGGATTGCGAGACCCTAACTCCAACTCAAGGGGCCACGCAAAAAAGCGTGGATTGCGAGTCCCTAACACCCACTCATGGGGCCAGGCAACAAAGCGTGGATTGCGAGTCCCTAACACCCACTGAAGGGGCCACGCAACAAAGCGTGGATTTCAAGTCGCAACCCCAACTCAAGGGACAACACAACAAAGCGTAGATTGAGATTCCGTAACTCCAACTCAAGGGGCCACACAACAGAGCGTGGTTTCGGAGTCCCTAACCCCAACTCAACGGGCCACGCAACAAAGGGTGGGTTGCGAGTCCCTAACCTGAACGAAGGGGCCACGCAACAAAGCGTGGATTGCGAGTCCCTAAACCCAACTCAAGGGGCCACACAACAAAGCGTGGATTGCGAGTCCCTAACTCCAACTCAAGGGGCCACGCAAAAAAGCGTGGATTGCGAGTCCCTAACACCCACTCAAGGGGCCACGCAACAAAGCGTAGATTGAGAATCCGTAACTCCAACTCAAGGGGCCACACAACAAAGCGTGGATTGAGAGTACCCAACCACAACTCAAAGGGCCACACAACAAAGCGTGGATTGCGAGCCCCTAACACCCAATCAAGGGGCCACGCAAAAAAGCGTGGATTTCGAGTCGCAACCCCAACTCAAGGGGCCACACAACAAAGCGTAGATTGAGATTCCGTAACTCCAACTCAAGGGGCCACGCAACAAAGCGTGGATTGCGGGTCCCTAACCCAAACTCAAGGGGACACGCAACAAAGCGTGGATTGCGAATCCCTAACCCCAACTCCGGCGGCCACGCAACAAAGCGTGGATTGCGAGTCCCTAACGCAAACTCAAGGGGCCACACAACAAAGCGTGGATTGCGAGTCCCTAACCCTAACGCAAGGAGCCATGCAACATAGGGTGGATTGAGATTCCGTAACTCCAACTCAAGGGGCCACGTAACAAAGCATGGATTCAGATTCCGTAACCCCAACTCAAGGGGCCATGCAACAAAGCGTGGATTGCGAGTCCCTAACCCAAACTCAAGGGGACCCGCAACAAAGCGTGGATTGCGAATCCCTAACCCCAACTCCGGCGGCCACGCAACAAAGCGTGGATTGAGAGTCCCTAACCCCAACTGAAGGGGCCATGCAACGAAGCGTGGATTGCGAGTCCCTAACCCCAACTGAAGGGGCCACACAACGGAGCGCGGATTAGGAGTCCCTAACCCCAACTCAAGGGGCCACACAACAAAGCATGGATTGTGAGTCCCTAACCGCAAATCAAGGGGCCATAGGAGAGAGCGTGGATTGCGAGTCCCTAACCCCAACTCCAGGGGCCACACAACAAAGCGTGAATTGCGAGTCCCTAACCGCAACTCAAGGGGCCAGACAACAAAGCATGGATTGAGAGTCCCTAAGCCCAACTCAAGGGGCCACGCCACAAAGGGTGGATTGCGAGTCCCCAACCCAGACTCAAGGAGCCATGCAACAAAGCGTGGATTGTGAATCCCTAATCGCAACTCCGGCGGCCACGCAACAAAGCGTGGATTGAGAGTCCCTATCCCCAATGCATAGTGCCACGCAACAAAGCATAGATTGTGAGTCCCTAACGCCAACAGAAGCGGCCACGCAACAAAGCGGGGATTGCGAGTTCCGAACCCCAACTCAAGGCGCCACGCAACAAACCGTGGATTGCGAGTCCCTAACCCCAACTCAAGGGGCCACGCAACAAAGCGAAGGTTGCGAGCCCCTAACCGCAACTAAAGGGGCCACGCAACGAAGATTGCGAGTCCCTAGGCCCACCTCACAAGCCCAGACAACAAAGCGTGGATTGCGAGTCCCTAACCCCAACTCAAGGGGCCACACGACAAAGTATAGATTGCGAGTCCCTAACCCCAACTCAGGGGGCCACACAACAAAGCGTGGATTCGAGTCCCTGACCCCACAGCAAGCGGCCACGCAACAAAGCGTGGATTGCGAATCCCTAGCACCAACTCAAGGGGCCACACAACAATGCATGGATTGAGACTAACTAACCCCAACGTAAGCGGCAACAAAGCGTAGATCCGGATTCCCTAACCCCAACTCAAGGGGCCATGCAACAAAGCGGGGATCGCGAGTCCCTAACCCCAACTCAAGGGGCCACGGAACAAAGCGTGGATTGCGAGTCCCTAACCTAAACTCGAGGGGCCACACAACAAAGCGTAGATTGAGAGTCCCTAACCCCAACTCAAGGGACCGCGCAACAAAGCGAAGATTGCGAGTCCCTAACTCCAACTAAAGGGGCCAAGCAACGAAGTGTGGCTTGCGAGTCCCTAACCCCAACTCAAGGGGCCACACAAAAAAGAACAAAGCATAGTTTGCGCGTCCCTAACCCCAACTAAGGGGCCACACAACAAAGCGTGGAGTGACAGTCGCTAACCCTAACTCAAGCGGCCACGCAACAAAGCGTGGATTGCGAATCCCTAACCCCAACTCAAGAAGCCACGCAACAAAGCATGGATTGAGATTCGGTAATCGCAACTGAAGGGGCCACGCAACAAAGCGTGGATTGTGCGTCCCTAACCCCAACTCAAGGAGCCAAGCAACAAACCATGGATTGTGAGTCACTAACCCCAACTCAAGCCACCATGCAACAAAGCGTGGATTGCCAGTCCCTAACCCCAAGGGGCCACACAAGAAAGAACAAAGCATATTTTGCAAGTCCCTAACCCAAACTCAAGGGGCCACACAACAAAGCGTGGACTGCGAGTCCCTAACCCAAACTCAAGGGGCCACGCAACAAAGCGTGGATTGCGAGTGCCTAACCACAACTCAAGCCGCCACGCAACAAAGCGTGGACTGCGAGTCCTTAACTGCAACGCAAGGGGCCGCGCAACAGAGTGTGGATTGACAGTCCCTAACCCCAACTCAACGGCCCAAGCAACAAAGCGTGGCTTGCGACTCCTTGAACCCAACTCAAGGGGCCACACAACAAAGCGTGGATTGAGAGTCCCTAACCCCAACTCAACGGTCCACGCCACAAGGCATGGATTGCGAGTCCCTAAACCCAACTGAAGGGACCGCGCAACAAAGCGTGGATTACGAATGCCTAAACCCAACTCAAGGTGCCACGCAACAAAGCATGGATCGTGAGTCCCTATCCCCAACTCCAGCGGCCACGCAACAAAGCGTGGATTGAGAGTCCCTAAACCCAGCTCAAGGGGCCACACAACAAAGCGTGGGTTGTGAGTTCCTAACCCCAACTCAAGGGGCCACACAACAAAGGGTTGATTGCGAGTCCCTAACCCCAACACAAGGGACCACACAACAAAGCGTGGATTGCGAGTCCCTAACCGCAACTCAAGGGGCCGCGCAACAAGGCGTGGATTGAAAGTCCCTAACCCCAACTCAAGGGGCTACACAACAAAGCGTGGATTGCGAGTCCCAAAACCCAACTCAAGGGTTACACAACAAAGCGTCGATTGAGAGTTCCTAACCCTAACTCAAGGGGCCACACAACAAAGCATGGATTGCGAGTCCCTAACCTCAACTCAAGGGGCCACACAACAAAGTGTGGATTGCGAATCCCTAACCCCAACTCAAGGGGCCACGAAACAAAGCATGGATTGTGAGTCCCTAACCCCAACTCAGGGGGCCACGCAACAAAGCGTGGATTGCGAGTCTATAACCCCAACTCAAGCGGCCACGGTACAAAGCGTGGATTCAAAGTCAAACCGTACGCCAGAGGCAACAATTAGTCCCCTTGTATCCGAAAGTATGGGTCTGTAGTGCAGCCAGACGCCCAAATAGTTGCATTGTGTGCACTGCGGTAAGTGCGCCCCCAAAGACCCTGCAAATGGCCCCCTTCATCATTGTGAATCAGCAAACGGGTGCCAACAGGAAAGGTGGTCGAACACAACGAAGGAAGGTGGAACTTGAAAACACATGCACGATAGCTAATTTCCAAGGGCAATTTTGCAATATTTCGAGCCCCAAAAGGGGTCCTTAAGCCCACTGGTTGGGTACAAACGCTACTACACAGTGTTGCAACCTGTTTGTTCATCATCCAAAATTCCTTCCCACGCAAAAGGCTTTGGCATTTTTAATAGATTTTAAAATCTAGGTCCGCCACTTGCGACGACCGTTCCCAGACACCACTGTTAAATTGTTTCCTCAACCTTTGTCCGATTGTACGTCATGCCCATAGGCATCATCCACCAAAATTTGGGACCACTGCAAACCACCATGATGGAGTTCGGATTGCTGCCCACTTTGAGCGTGCTTGCTGCTTGCCTGCTGATGCAACTATTTTCCCACTTGCTTGCTAAAGAGGTAGATGCACCCTAGAGCCCAAAAAGGAATCAAAAACGTACTGGTTCCACTAGCTTGTAACACTAACCCGAATTCAAACCCCAGTGCATACATTTTTATGACCTACGTCAGACCAGCCATGGAACTCATGAAAAAACTGTTTTTCCAGTCAAACTCATGGAAAAATTGTTGTTTCGTCAAAAGCAAAGCCGCCCACAACAGGAGGCAGACAATAACACACATGAAAAGATGCACAACAAGGGTGGACATCAAAATTGTGACTTTCAAGCACTGCAAACAAGGTCGTAGGTGAACAGTGTGCCCCAGAAACCCAAAAAAGTTGGCACAACAAGCTAGTAAGATCCAGAACCCAACAAATTGGCGAAACAGATCGGCAAATTTGGTGAACGTGGGGCGCCAATTTGGGAGGGGGCTTGGCCTTTCATACCTTGCAGGATTCAAATACTCGGCAGTCCCCCGCCCCCCCCCCCCAAAAAACGTAATGGTCCCAGGGTATGCTCAGCATGGGCCCAACCGCCAGCTCTCTGCTTCCACTGATCCAGCCTCCATACCTCCTTCCCTGCATCCAGCCGAACTCGTAGAATCACTGCACTGCCAGCTGAGAGAACAACCTATGTGCAGCCCCACCATGTGCATGCCACGCCATTTGCCACAGCAGCAACGCGCGGCCGCGTGGTACCCTGCAAGCCCAAAACCCGAGAGCCCAGCGCCCACCAGCATCCCAAGCCCCACTGTCCGCCAGTCAAGGCTGGGGGCATCCAGAACCCGTCTGGCGCTGGACCCTGCCCCAGGATGTGCAGATTGGACCAAGCCCAGGGCAGTGGGGCTGGGGGCTGGGTTTCTGGCAGAGGAGGGTATGGGGGTCTCGGCAAAAGCGGCGATCTTGACGTGGCTCGGAGACTTCAGCGCCTCCTGTTTGGCCATGGCTTTTGTCTCATGGCGAGCGAGGGTCTTCAGCTTCTGCTCGTAGTAGGCGCAGGTCTGGTTGCTGTGAGCACTGTGTGAAAAACGGCCGAGGGGTCATGTGGCGCAGGATGTGCGGGTTGTCTGTTGGAGGGGCCTCGGCAGAGCGGTCCCTTGACAATACAAAAGAAAACAGCCCGCATTAGTTGCACACAAGCTGGTGGTTAGAGGCAATTGGGGCGGGCAGGGGGGGTGCTGAATCCAATCCACCCCACTACAGATTCGAAGGCGATTGACCAAAAGTCACCCGTCAAAAATTGGAAGAGTGAAAAAGGAGAAATCTGCTGAAAAAGCACAAGAGCTGAGCACTTCAGCGAAAAATACTAAAGTCACTTAAAAAAGAACTGCATCTACTCTGGATGCTACCACAGTAGCCCTCATGGGTGCTGCAGGTGTTCTGGGAGCTGCACAGGTCAACCCAATCCTCACGAGTACCAGTCTCGAAGACATCTTGAACCCTTTTGTTTATTCAGTTGAGAAACGTGACAAGATAGCCAAAATACAACAGGAATCCCCGAAGGTAGCCCTCCTTTTCCAGGGAATTCCTTCGCTGGACTACCAACAACAAAGTTTCGGATAACCTTATGCTTAATTCACTGCTTGATTGCCTTAAGAAAACCCCTAGAGACTTGATCGTGCAAACATTTCCAACCCTCGCACTTATCAACAGTTGTTTTCTACCTTGAAAGGTTGAGGATCAAGGCTTCCCGAAGATCATTACAGGACCCTTCCTGCCTACCTTTGACCAAGCTTATCTTGCACGAAGTGTGGAACCGCCCCCAGTTTGAAGTGCTGGTTGCTGAAATTGAAGCATCATGTGAATATGTTAGTGAAGGTGAGGTTAAAAACTTCATCTTTTAAAAAATTCCTACAGATTTTACAACTGCTCTCAAGAAGGAACAGAGCAACAAGAAGGTCAAGTCCTGTTGGGCTGAGGTGTTTGGCTTTAAATCCAGCACGGATGAGTGCACAGTTTGCGAAGCTTTGAAGAAATGTTGTCCCTCTCCCTTTGATAAGTGTAAAAATACCATGATGTATGGAGAGCAAAATTCGCGGAAAAAAAGGGGCGAGGTATGTTCATCCTCCTTATTTGCCGTGGTGTCTCCTTTGGTGGCATCTGTCTTTTTGCTAAGTTATGAGGTTTCAGCTTTACTCGCGCCGAATTGTGGGAAGAAGCTGAAAAGCTGGCTGATGCTGAACACCAACAATTTCATGAAGGCCTTGGACCTCAAAAAGGCACTCAAAATACCCAGAATGTTAGGTCATTTGAGGCTAAAGGTTGTGCCGTTTGTCTTGCTTTGCGGAACCGTGGCAGAGCACCTACGCATTCGACCGAGGACCACTTTTGGTCGAACTGAGATTGGGAGATTGCTCCCCCCCCCTTGAAATCTTCCCCCATAGCGCGCGACGGTCTGCCCCCCCCCCCGGGGGGGGGGGGGGTCGCGAAGTGATGGTCTCCCCCCTGGGGGGGGGGGGATTGCAAGGGTATTTCAAGGCAGACTGTGGTACCCTCCACTGATGCAAGCAAACAGCCGGCGTTTGGGGTTGTGAAGCCATGGGGGTAATGTCCGGCACTGGAGACTTGGGTGATGCAGCCACCACAGCCTCGAGCCTTTCCAGTTGAGCAGTCTCATGATCCACTTGAGTGACCCCACCAGGGTGTATGTACCGAATGTGGCAGAACTGGCCCATTTCGTAAAGGCCCCACAACAGTGGCCAACACATGTGCACCAAGTGTGTGGTACCATACACGGTCACCGGGAGAAAACATCTTGGGTCTGAAAAAAGGACACAACACCCTGTACACCGCCTTTGGAGGGAGAATATCACAGAATACACACAGGTGACTGATTCAAAGTAATGGGAAAGCAATGCAAGGACGTGTGTGACAGATGGGGAACACAAACCACCGCAATAGATATTGCCCAGCAAAACAGCGAAGTGACGGTCTCCCCCCCACGGGGGGGGGGGGGATGCAAGCGGGGGGAGATTTCAAGGGGTGGGGGGTTGGAGAAAAGGTACTACAAAACCCTCCACAATCTCAGAGCTGGCAAAAAGATTGAATCCAATCGTCAAACTCTGAGGACTCCAGGTGGTAATCCAGGCCCAATTTTCGCAGGTGGAAGGAGTGATTAAGGTTTGTAACCGGTTTCGCCAAGAAAGGGGAAAAACTGGTTATCGGCAATTATCGGAGGTTATTTTCAAAACAATCGGCACACCTGATTATTTTGAAAAATAAACCAACCAATCAATTGGAGCAAGTATAAATGGTCAAGATTTCTTTGGTGGTACACCAATGGATTGTTTGTAGGCTGTTGTTGGTGTTACTTAGTGTTCCTGGTGCACCCATGTACCCAGATGCCTTGGGCTTTTTTGTGTGGCTGGACCCTTGGTGCAGTTGCTGGCGTCTCTTAGAAATCGGCAACATAAGTGATAGGGCACACCAAGGTGCTCGCTGATGGAGAGAGATAATTTGGTGGTCCCAAGCTGCAGCTGACTCTGAGCAACAGTCACTGTTTGATGTTGTGTCTGGTTTGTATATTTTGGGATATGAGCTGCTATCATTTCGTTATGCCTGTGCATTATTGCTGCATGTACAAGACTTACACATGGTTCTCAGTTCTTGATGCAGGCACCACCACCACCACCACCATCCAACCTTCACATGTGAGCCTAAAGTGTGTGTGTGTGTGTGTGTGTGTGTGTGTCTGTGTGTTCATGCGCGTGCGTGCACATGCACGTAAATGTTTAGGTGGATGCATCCAATACAGCCTGGCCTCCTTGTTGCTTGGCATGGGTACTGGTGGTGGCGTGCTTTGTTGCCAATATTAAACTGGATAAGGAGATTCTGGCTGGGTGTAGAACCTCAGATTGCCGAAAAGAATTTGCGATGTGCAACAGGGAAGGATAGGGGAAGTCATGCGATACATCATACTAAAGGTACTGCCAGGTGGCACGAGTTTGAACACTGTGATGTAGCCACTATTGTTGTTGAGGGTTGTTACGGGTTGTTAGGGGTTACCAATGGTTGTGCTGTTATGGGTTGTATAGGGTTGCCATGAGGTGAACGTCCAGATTGGTTCATTGGCGCTGTCTTTTCTTGGAGGTTCTTTGCTTTGCAATAAACCAGGTGGGCTGGTGGGGGGCTCGACAATCAGACAAGGACAAACAGCACAACGGCAACTGCAGCACAAGAAAGTTGTGTGTGTCAAAGAGGAAC
Source organism: Eutreptiella sp. 'Long Island Sound 2002' (assembly GCA_964036045.1). Lineage (NCBI taxonomy): Eukaryota > Euglenozoa > Euglenophyceae > Eutreptiales > Eutreptiaceae > Eutreptiella > Eutreptiella sp. 'Long Island Sound 2002'. Next base: position 90,417,067 of record OZ038380.1, on the reverse strand, counting down.
CTTCGTGCACGTTGAGTGTAAATGGTTTGAGGTGATTACCCTGCTGCGGGGGTCCAGATATTGAAGTTGGGGGATTTTTTTCCCGAGACTGTGGCTGACAAAACACGTAGTCCCCACTGCAATTGCAGTCGGCTGTTGGTTGTGGTTTTGGGTTCGTGGGTCGGACATGTGCATGGGGTGGGCACACATGCACATCATGCGTGAGGGGATGGCAAGCAACCGGATGAGGACCGCCAGTTTGGTCATGCCTGGATATTGCTCAGACGCCATTGCAGACACAAGCGTGGCTGCACCACCGTCCATAACTGAGGCCATCTGCGCTGTAAAGTGTGCATTGTCAAAATGGGCCATTGGTACGGGCCACCACAGGTGAACTTCCCGCACTACTTCCCTCATGGGGCGCTCCCATGCCTCCTGAACAGAGCCTGATGCCTGCCTGAGAGGGCGGCGGGAGCTCGTAATTGATTGTCTGGAAGTCGGCATGGTGCCACATCCGCTGCTGCACCATAGAATCAGCAGCAAGAGAAGCCACATCCAGCGGCTGGTCACAGCATCTGAGACCCGCCGCCACAGACCTGAACAAAGCAGAAAGAACACACCAATTATCATTACACCACTGGCAACCCCCCAGAGCTTCCGCGATTTGCCCAACAGGATCTCCATCCACATGACACAGGTGTTGAATACACAGCATGAACCTGATGATGCTAGAATCACTGTGTTCTTAGGTCATAGACCATGTATTGTCTGTCGAGTATACCTGTTACATGGACTGTCAAACCACTGAACATTGCCTTGAATTGCCAAAAAGCTATCTAATGTTTCACCTTTCGTCAGTGTTGCATCTTCCACCCTGACCTTGGCAAAAGGTCTGCTTGAGGAGGACCAGGCCGTGATGTGCAGGCCAATCTTCAAGCCCTTCTTTCCATCCAGTCACCACCCATCCCCAAGGGATTCCACTCCCGGACCTCCTTGTTCCCCTGCTGCTCTTTATTGTTTGTCACATTCTGCCATGTGTTGCAGGTGGTGGGTGCACCCTGTCGAGTCTTGTTGCTTTTGGTCTGTTGTTGTTGGGGGGAAACTTCCCATTCTACCTTCTTTGAATACACACTGAGATGTGTGCACCAGGGCAGTCCTCAAGGGAAAAAAAAGTGTTCCAAAACATAGTTTCCCCAAAAAGACTGCGGGCACTACATGTGTTCAACCATTGGTCCCAAGCCCTTCACGCGTTCATCCATGGGTTGTTCCAAACTGTTTGAACATTGGTTCCAAGCCCGACATGTGTTCAATCATTCAACCATTTGTTCCTAACCCCACATGTGTTCAATGATTGCATCCCAACCCTACCTTACACCTTGCACAATCCAACATGAGGAGAGGCATTTTTTTTTGTCAAATGAAATGACACAGCGTTCGACCACCCGAATGTTCCATCGCCGGTGCCATAGCTGGTAATAAACAAGAAAATATCTCATCACAAAACATATAGATAGGAACTCCCTACTTTTAGTACAACCCTTGGTGCACCTTGACACGTTCCATTAGCTCACCCTCCCTCCCTCTCACAACCAAATCATGCTTCCTACGATAGCCACTTCTGATTCTGTCCCCCCTTCCCCCCCCCCCCAAAGAAGGCAGGGGTCATGCAGCCACTCTGTGCAAATCTAGCCCCCCGAGAAGGGTTAGGTAGCCACTTCTGATTTTGTCACCCCTATGGTGATAAGTAACAATGGATAGGAATGTTTGCAAGCTGGTGCTACAGCACTAGCACCGCCTTTTAATGCCCCATTTCCACCACCGAATTGTGCACCAAGCACATGTTTGTGGGTAGGGTTGGCGAGCTTGTGGAAACGAAGGTTTTCTTACCTAAACAAGGTGAAACTACCTCTTTTTGCAAGCTAGAAAGAAGCAAGTAGCAAAGAAGCGCGAAATGGGCAGAAATGAGACGTTTCTTATGTTGGACGGATGTGGAAGAATTTTTGGTGGATGATATTTGTAAGTATGAAGTACAAGCGCACAAAGTTTGAGCAAGAAAATGAATGGTGTAACAACGGGAAAAGGCGTTGCAATTGGTGGACCCCAATACCAAAAATTGTCGAATGCCTTCTCCTGAGCGGTCTTGGGTGCCTAGGATGTCGTTCGGGTCATTTGTTTTCGAACCAATCTAGACGATGACCAAACACCCCAGGGCATCATGTAGTGTCTTTTCGCACGCAACTAGTGGCCTCAAGTGCCCCTCTTGGGGTTTGCCCAAAATCGGCCCCCAACTAAGCTTTTTTGAGTACCTGTTCAAGTATTATTTTCATTTCTTGTGTTTGATCTCCAAATATTGCTTTGGGCACCCTTGTGGTGATGAGGAATGCAAACACTTGCAGGCTATTTCCACACTGCCAACGGCGTCTAATGTTCGACGGGCACCAATGAGTGGTGCTTGGTGCATGTATGAGGGTGGGGTCACCGAGTTGGTGGAACTAGTAAGGTTTGTGTTAACGCTTTTTAGGGTCTAGGGTGGTGCAAGAGGGGGGGTTGCAAATCTTTACCACGGCAATCGAAATTTCACCCCATGGGGAAGGGACAAGTGTCGCTATTGAGATGAAAATTTGAGGGAAAGCTGGGGAAAAAACGCACATGGGGGACAAATGTTACGCTGGAAAAAAGGGTATTTGCATTTTTTGCTTGCACTCGGTCCCATCACGGGTGGCTCAGTTATCATGCCCCTATTAGGGCAATGCATGGGGATCGTTTTTATGTTCTGGGTTCTTGGCAGCCTGCCCCAAGGTACCTCAAGGAGCTCGTGAAGCACCCTGAGGCAGACTGGTTGTGCATGGCGCGCTGGCTTGAAGGGGTATCTGTGCATTCAAGATGGCCTAATACTACTTTTGAGCTGCAAAATTGTCCCCTCTTCATGGTTACATGAATACATACAGAACCTTTGCCTTCTTGGGGGTCCACAAAAAAGGGGACAAAATCACACCCAGCTACTTCACCCTTGCCTTCTCACAGGCCAAGAATTGGGCGGAATGGCTACATAACCAGTGCATTCTTGGGAATCCTCGAAAAAGGGAACAAAATTAGAAGTGGCTACCCCACCCCTACCTTCTCGGCGGCCCACAATTGACAAGTTCAGAAGTGGCTACTTCAATCTTGTCTTCTCATGTCTTCTCAGGGGCCTAACATTGGCGGCTCATACACTAAAGCATCGAAAGGGAAAAACTGACATTGAATTGCTGGTCTTTGCTTGCCCGTGGCGTTCTAAGGTAGTCATCTCCACAAAGCTTACAAGTCTTTGCATTTCGCAACTCACATATCGAAGGCTACTCAGTTCTTCCACATCACATGGACCAAGGCATCCACTGCGGTAGGTCGGACACGGATCCAGCCACGATTCTCCCTGAGAGCATTGAAGCACGAGAAACCGTCCGGAACGGCCGTTTCGAATGGTGCACAAACCGACCTTCGGGGGGTAGCGCGGCACGACCCATCTCTGCTCTTTACTCCCTAGTGCGTGGAGTCTCCACGGTGGCGTGGCCTCGGAGGACACACTTGTGGCAACGTTCTTGCTGGAATTTACCTACAACAACCTTGTAACAACTTTTGCTTCATTGAGCAATAGAACATCACGCAACTTCCATGACAAGACATTGATGTGCACAAGTGCCAATTAGCATGAGTTCCTCGGGGCTTTCTCATTGTGCCATCATTGGCAATGATGGGCGGTGTGCAGAAAGGTGTGCATAAATGGAAGGGACACAATTTGTGAAAGCCCACTTGTGTTTGTCATGTGGTACAACATCGGCACGCATGAATGTCCAAAACCCGGGGTGCCACCATCTACAAGCCAAGGAGAGTGTCCGGCACCATTGTTCAGAGAGGTATCGCAAGTTGTGCCCCACTGCATTTACATGGATTTACATTTTATGTGGTAGGCAGCAGATTGTGTAAATCGGTAGGGCATATATGGCATGAAGTGGCCCCCTTGTACCCCGGAGGTGCGGGGGGGGGGGGGGGTAGGGGAGGGGTACAAAGGGGAGGGATTGTACAGGGGGGTTTGCATTTGGGGCCGACCTTAAGGCTCATAGACTGCCTGGGGAGGAGCACGAAGGCGTCCCCCACAACTGTGCGGGGGAATAAGGTTAGAGCCTTGCTTGTCGCCACAGGGAAATAAGGTCATGTAGGCAGTGCTTGACGCACCCAGAGCTGGCTAGCACATTGAGACTCGTCACGCTACGGTCTGTGTTGTAGTGATTGTCCTAGTCACTGTCACCGCGACCTCACTGCACCAACAACACCAATCAGTGCCAGTCCATCCGCCATGGTGGGCGTGACTTTGAGTCTGTCCTTTAATGTCACCGTGACCGTGACCGGCACAAAAATTGTGATTGTCACTGTTTCTTGTCTTTTTGTGAGGAGGGGCGGCCCTGACGGCATGCGATGTGGGCGTACAAGTAAGGGGCAGTCGTTAGATAGCGGCCTCTGTTGCAGCAACTGTCCAACCGATTGTCTCTGTGACCCCATTGCACCTACAGCTCCTGTCACCCCAGCTGCAACTCCTGGTGTGGCCGTCTTTGTGATTGTGATAGCCGCCGTCTGTGCGACTATGACCAGCATAGACACTACGACTATCATTGTTGTTGTCTTTGCTTGAGTACGGGAGGCCCTGAAAGCCAGCAATGCGGGCGCATAGCAGAGCTGACAGCGCATTGGCGGTCATGATGCAACGACCACTGTCACAACGACTGCCCCTATTGCTGTCGGCGTGAGCACAACGTAGGAGTTGCGCCGCACAGGACCTTTGGGATGAAGGCAACATGGAAGAAGTTGTCTTGAAAGATGACTACCTCACCAAGGCGCAATTAAATATAACCTTTACTGGACCACCCGTGGCTTTGTAAAAATGGAGTGGTGCCTATGGGTCATTGGCAGCATTTCCTTCTTGAATCACGTCCAACGGACGCAACAAAGCCGCCTATCATGCTGCCACCCTTTATCCTACAGCATTGGCGGAAAATGGCGTGATGCTATTTGTGAATATTTTTCTACGCACCATTCCTTTACCACCCTTTACCACGCCTTCGCTAACCGTGATAATCTACGCTTCAAAAAATATTTTAGGGACACTTGAGCCTAGAAACGGGACAAGCCGGTGTGGATTATCCCGCTGCTCCACTTAATCCAGGGCTCCCATGAATTCATCCACGTCTCGTCCCACTTCAACCCCTGAGCTGCTCGATCTAGGGGCGAGGGCAGGGACCGGATGCTCTCGTGCCTCACAACTCCAGATCGGGTTGCTGGGTACGGACAGTGGTCTGCCTTTCGCACACCCCTAGTGGTGGGGTTCTGGGTGATGGTCTTCATCATCACTGAGGGGGATTTGTCGCCGCAACTGCAGGTGATGGTGGGCGACTTCGCGGCGTGGTGGCCAGGCTCACAAGCCGGGGCCTTGTGCCCCAGTGTGGGCTATGGCAGGCGCGGGTTGCAGTTGCCTCGCGTTGAGACGCTTTTGACGCGTCACCCCTGGGTAGGGTATCCCTGGGGCAGCGGGGTGATGGGCAAACACGCAAAGCACTGGATCACAATATCACCATGAAAGACAAAGTGTCTCAAAATCTTTGCCACGATATATCAAGGAAGAGGCAATATGCACACATGAGTGATGAAAGTCATATGTAACATGAAAAGGGTCAGAGGGAGAAAGGATGGGGATTGCCCTCAGGGGGATGTGCGCTCATAATACCCAAGACACGAACCCCTGAAGCCCTTTGAGGTAGGCAGGGGAAGGGTAGCCCGACAACCCACGAAATGACCCCGAATTCACTCCCAGTCTTGGAACCCGTTTCCCCTCCAGCTCCCAGCCCATGAGGGCACACGCTCCACCAAGTGGGGTGCACGTGGCCTAGGGTCCATACTGGATCCTCTTAAGATGGCCCAGTTTAAGTCCCCATAATCCCGGAGATATGGGGTTGACAGTAACTTGTGGGGGGGGGGGGGTTCCTGGTCTAGGGGTGCCATTTTGGTACTACAGATCCACTGGTCCGAAAAGTTGAAAAGTAACCCCTTGGCTAGATCAGCCGGTGGAAGACCCCGACAAACTAAGTACATACCCATGGTGTAGGATCCATATAAGGACCCGGGATCATGGGACCCCACCTATGGCCCCCGCGTCTGAGAGATGTGGGGTTACGAAGTGACCTCAGGACGCCAGAAAACACAAAATCAGGGGTGGAGACGAAGTCCTTCTAGCCTAGGCACCTTGATGCCTTGACGGGCATAGAGGCTCCCATTCAAGAGGGGAGTATTGCCCCTGGCTTGAAGATATGACCCTCACCGTGGGGGTCACCACAAGGGTCAATTAAGAGATCTGGGGGTCCCAAACCACGGAAAATCTCCCCTTTGCCCACTAGGTGGATCGCCCTCGTATCCTCCACCCACAAGGACCTGACAACCCAACACTCCCCTGGTTGTAGAGTCAAAACCAATGGCTCACCCTGCCTGCCTTGGTTGGTAGCGGGGGCGGCTGGTCGGGGCTAGCGGGCACCTCCAAGTGGCCCCACAAGGCAAAAAAACAGCAAAATCGCCCCCAATGACAGTGGCCTCCAACCAAGTCACACTCCCCTTGGCAGGTGAGAACGCACAGACGTGGGTGGGGAGCATGGGTGTGAACCCCATATACTTACGTTGTTCCAGCACCTTGTGGTCTCGGAGTATGGGGGTTCACCAGCATGGTCACGTTTGGGCCAAAAATGGGTTCCAACCCAAAAGTGACCAACACTGGGCGCAAAAAAAATTGCTAGCCACCTGTACGTGGCGAGCTGGGCCGATGGTCGCCATAGGCAATGTGGTAGGGATCAAATGCTCCCAAATTGAGCACTTGCCCTGACCCAAACCCCTCGAGATCTTGGAATGGCACTTGGTGCCATATGGGTCCCGGTGTTGCATGGCTCGAATTGTCTACGGCGCCGCTACGGGCGCCGTATGTTGGACTAAACACTTAGATTCCCCGTAAAGAATCATGCAAACCTTTTGCGGGAATATGGCGGTCCAACTTGCCGGGTTTGGATCGATTTGGCGTCGTGGCTCCTTGCAATGGATTTTTCAAGGGAGCACACAAAATGGCAAAAACCCTGTCCTCATATGTCGCTTGGGACGCCCACTGCACGCAATGGCACCCATCGGTTGGTGATCGGTACCATTTGACCCTCCTAGCACATGTGCAGTGGTGAAGATATGGAGATACCTTCACCAAATTGACCCAAAATCACCCAAGGCCAAGTAGATGCGTAAAGTAGACGACAAGGGCGATATGATAGTGCGCTTGTCGACTACTCAACTCCCTAGTGGGTCCGAGGAATCGCAATGCCCAGTTTCGGTGGGAGCTATAAAGTACAGATCTGCACGGAACTTGGCGCTTAATGGCTCCATTATGACGGCCATGACCCCAAAAACACATTGTGGGGGTCTGAGGTGAAATTTGCACTGGCAAAAGAAACTGACTCTTTCACTAGCGACGGCGGTGCCAGGCGGTTACGACGACGACGCTTATGAGAAAAAGTTGATCACCTCGCCAGAAAAGAATAGATTCTAGATACGAGCAGCAGGCATCAATAGGGCATTGAATTCCTGAGTGATTCGGCGCGCCTGCAAGCTGCTAGTTCCCACACCATTCCACACAAAACCCTGAGAGAAGGGATGCAAAGGGTCCTCAGAGTCCTTACCGCTGCAGTACCGAGTTAGTATGGGGTGCAGTGTTCTAGGGCGTGGTGCGGAACCCCTAGTTAGAGCACAATTTCCGGAACACCCACCTAGCCTCAATTTTGGGGCAAACCACCTAAAAAAATGGAGTCGGCACCCTCAAAAACCCCGAATCCCCTTTCTTTCCCCACACAACCCTCATCGCAGGGGTGGTTTTTTTTTGGGGGGGGTAAAGAGTTAGAGCACGGGCTTAGTAGCGAAGTAAGTGAAGTTAGTACCGGGGATGCCCGGTAAGGGGGGTTACTACTCAGTAAGGGGGTTATTGACCCAAGGTGAGTAACCCTTACTGACCCAAATGGGCCCTAGGTACCTGTATGAAAAGTAGTATTGCTCATAATTCATTTTTTATTCCTGAACGATTCATATATGAACCATGAATTATGAACAGCTTTTATGAACGCTTCTTTGTGCACAGATTTTGTTATGTCTTACCCTCCCACCCCTTCACGGAGCTGAACATGATGCTTGTTCGGCTCAGTGGTGCCACCAGTCTTCGGGACAGCAAGTGTTCCGACTTGTTGGCCCAATGGCTGTCATCGTCCCCCCTCATCCGGGCCCGTTTTACGGAGGCAATGGACCACGCTCCCCTCCCGGCGGTCCACTAAACCAAGGTGCAGGCCCTATGTACGTATGCGGAGGCCCTCTTTCCCGCACCCTATCTGATAGGGCTCCTTTTGGAGTTGGGTGCACCCCGGTCCGGCTTCCGGGTGTTGTCTAAGTACATCACCTGCCGGGGCGACGCCTACACCGCCCGGGACTGCCCTTCCCACGGCCCATCCCCACACGGGAGCAATTGGACGCAACGTGGAAGTCATTGACCGCTCCGCTTGAGTTGTCCCCCGTGGTGGAATGTGCCGACCCCCCATCGTCGGGTCACTGCTAGCCCCGCGGTCGTGGGCACAATATGTGCAATCCCAGCCAGCACTATGCCAATCTATTGACTAGACCCGCCCCCTCACCTTCGTGGTGCGGGGTGATGGGTATCCTTGCACCGGTGGCAGTTGGTCGCAGCTATCAACGGGGCTATTGAACAACTGGGTAAAGGCGCGCACACCCGCCTTCCTATGGGTCATCGGCATGGCCGTCACGGGGGACAAGGATATGGTTGCCCTGGGCCAAATTTGGGCTCAGGTGCTACAGGTTTGTAGTCTGCATTTTCGTGTTCATAAGTTGTTGATAATTCGCGCGTTCATAATTCGAAAATTGCCGTCATAAACGCCCTGCTGCCGATTTATGAATTACGAACGCGTTTCGTGAACACGAATTGTGAACACCTTTTATGAACACTGGTCCTGCAGTCCATTATTGACTGCAAAAATATTTACTGGTGCGACAGCTGGGTGCCGGCAGCGGTCGTCCTTGGTGCACTATACCTACAATACCTACTATGCTGCGCTACACCTACTTTTGTCTTAGGTTTGCAACCCTGCATTGCAAGCTAAATCTGGCTTTGACGTGCCCTAAAACTAGTTTTGTCTTAAGCTAAATCATGGTTAAAGGCAACCCTACCCCTTCCTTGGGTACATAGACATATTGACATGATAATGCACGCTAGGGCACATGGCACGAGCACAACAACAATCTGTCTTCTCATTTCTGTACACCCTTCAAGTGCTTCCAAGCACTTTTGTTCTTAAGGTATGCCTCTTGCTTTGTCCATGCCGGGTACCACACATCGAACCCCTTATTTAACAAATTGCAGTCCATATTATCATTTCGGATGGATTAACCCCAACTCTTGCGCACCCCCCTGAGCCTGCTCCCCTTCCCTCCCCCCTTGAAAGACCTGTTTTTGACCTCCTGCTTCAGCGGCTTGTGTGTGCCCTGTGCCTTGAACCCCCCCGTCAGGTCAAATCCCCGTACAGCCCTGCCACCTCAACCATGTGGTCTACCCACAAGTGGCGCCACAAACTAATACTAAGTCCCAAAGCCCTATCCAGTGCCCCCATCCCCTTCAGGCCAGCCCTCAACTCATTCACCGTGGTCGCTGTCAAAAACCCCTTTTCCCATACTAGGTTAGCGGTCTTTCCTAAAAGCACCCGCCACTGCTTGAACCCCTCCCCCCTATGGCACACGCACACCGCTATGCACGATGTCGTGTTGCAAAAGGTTGCTGTTTTGGGGCTCGTCAGCAATGCAATCCCACCCCTGAGCCTTAATCCACTCCCTTGCCGCACTCTGTTCAATGTGCACTCCGTCCCTCTCCTCCCCAACCACATCTTGGGCTGTCACTGTTCGAGCTCGGATTCTTATGGGGTCCAGGTAGAAATGGACCCACTCCGACGCTCTTTTTTCTGCAACAGCATGTTGGTCACACAATGCATTGTAAACCCCTGTGCATCCACAGCACACCATGCGGTGTGCCCCATGCAACCCATACTCCGGTGGCCTCTGATTGGGTTTCACGGCACTCAAAACCACCCCATTGTGTTCCCACTCATCCTTAACTCGTACATGTCCACTGCCAGATTGGTTCACACACTCCTCATGACTCTTCCCACACAACCATGTACCCTTCGTGTCAGCTATGTGTATGAAGTCTGATGTCTGATGTCTGATAAGCGATGTTGTGTGTGCGGTCTGTCGGGGAAGATGTCTGATATTCTTATCTACTGGAGGTGGGTCTAGGGGTCTAATGCCTAGAGGAAATTGGGAGAAACTATGCCTAAATCTAAATCAACCCCCCCCCCCAAAACAAAAAGGGAGGACACAATTGAAAAATCATTGGGGAACCTTGGACAATCTCAAACATGGCAGTACAAAAGTAAAAAAGACTTTGAACACCAAAATGGGAAAATGGCGAAAATGTGTGAGCAGGGGAAGTGGCAAAAAAAAAGGTGCCCATAGGCCCCCATAGGCCCCCATAGGCCCCTAAAGGTGCCCATAGGTCCCATAAGGTGCCAATAGGTCCCCATAGGCCCCCATAGGCCCCCATAGGCCCCCATAGGCCCCCAACGGTGCCCATGGGTCCCCAAAGGTGCCCATAGGTCCCCAAAGGTCCCGGTAGATGCCTATGGAGCCCCATCGGCCCCATAGGTCCCCAAAGGTGCCCAAAGGTGCCCATAGGTCCCCAAAGGTCCCCATAGGCCCCCGTAGGCCCCCGTGGGCCCCCATAGGTCCCCATAGGGGCCCGTAGACCCCCATAGGCCCGCATAGGCCCCCATAGGTCCCCACAAGCCCCCAAAGGTCCCCATAGGTCCCCATAGGCCCCCATAGGTCCCCATAGGCCCCCATAGGCCCCCATAGGCCCCCATAGGCCCCCATAGGTCCCCATAGACCCCCATAGGTCCCCAAAGGTGCCCAAAGGTCCCCATAGCTCCCCAAAGGTCCCCATAGGTCCCCATAGACCCCCATAGGTCCCCAAAGGTGCCCATAGGTCCCCATAGGTCCCCATAGGCCCCCATCTCCATAGGTGCCCATAGGTCCCCAAAGGTGCCCATAGGTCCCCAAAGGTGCCCAAAGGTCCCCATAGGTCCCCAAAGGTCCCCGTAGACCCCCATAGGCCCCCATAGGCCCCCATAGGTCCCCATAGGTCCCCATAGACCCCCATAGGTTCCCACAGGTCCCCATAGACCCCCATAGGTCCCCCAAGGTGCCCAAAGGTGCGCAAAGGTCCCCATAGGCCCCCATACGTCCCCAACGGTGCCCATCGGTCCCCAAAGGTCCCCATAGGCCCCAATAGGCCCCCATAGGCCCCCATAGGCCCCCACAAGCCCCCAAAGGTCCCCATAGGCCCCCATAGGTCCCCAAATGTCCCCGTAGACCCCCATAGGCCCCCATAGGCCCCCATAGGTCCCCATAGGTCCCCATAGACCCCCATGGGTCCCCATAGGTCCCCAAAGGTCCCCGTGATCCCCCATACGCCCCCATAGGCCCCCATAGGTCCCCATAGGTCCCCATAGGCCCCCATAGGTCCCCATAGACCCCCATAGGCCCGCATAGGCCCCCACAAGCCCCCAAAGGTCCCCATAGGTCCCCATACGTCCCCGTAGACACCCATAGGCCCCCATAGGCCCCCATAGGTCCCCACAAGCCCCCATAGGTCCCCATAGGTCCCCATAGGTACCCATAAGCCCCCAAAGGTCCACATAGGTCCCCGTAGGTCCCCATAGGCCCCCATAGGCCCCCATAGACCCCCATAGGCCCCCATAGGCCCCCATAGGTCCCCACAAGCCCCCAAAGGTCCCCATAGGTCCCCATAGGTCCCCAAAGGTCCTCGTAGACCCCCATAGGCCCCCATAGGCCCCCATAGGTCCCCATAGGTCCCCATAGGTCCCCATAGACCCCCATAGGCCCCCATAGGCCCCCACAAGCCCCCATAGGTCCCCATAGGTCCCCATAGGTCCCCATAGGCCCCCATAGGCACTCATAGGCCCCCATAGGTCCCCACAAGCCCCCATAGGTCCCCATAGGTCCCCATAGGCCCCCATAGGTCCCCATAGACCCCCATAGGCCCCATAGGTCCCCACAAGCCCCCATAGGTCCCCATAGGTCCCCATAGGTCCCCAGAAGCCGAGAAAGGTCCCCATAGGTCCCCATAGGTCCCCAAAGGTCGCCGTAGACCCCCATAGGCCCCCATAGGCCCCCATAGGTCCCCATAGACCCCCATAGACCCCCATAGGTCCCCACAGGCCCAGATAGGCCCCCAAAGGTGCCCACAGGCCCTCATAGGCCCCAATAGGTCCCCATAGACCCCCAAAGATGATCAAAGATGCCCATAGGTCCCCAAAGGTGCCAATAGGCCCCCGTAGGCCCCCATAGGTCCCCATAGGGCCCCATAGGTCCCCATAGGTCCTCACAGGCCGCCATAGGCCACCATAGGTCCCCAAAGGTGCCAATACGCCCCGTAGGTACCCATAGATCCCCATAGGCCACCATAGGCCCCCATAGGTCCCCATAGACCCCCATTGGCCCCCATAGGTCCCCACAAGCCCCCATAGGCCCCCATAGACACCCAAAGGTCTCCGTGCGTCAGTTATGTGGGGGGTGTAGACCCCCGAAATATTTGACGGATGTATGTCCGTCAAATATTTGACGCATGCCCATGCGTCAGTCATCTGGAGGGTGTAGACCCTCAGAATAATTGACGGATGTATGACCGTCAAATATTTGGGGGGTCTACACCCCCAAAATATTTGACGGATGCAAGTCCGTCAAATATTTGGAGGGTCTACATCCCCAAAAATATTTCACAGATGTATGTCCGTCAAATATTTGACGCATGCCCATGCGTTAGTTATCTGGGGGGTGTAGACCCCCAGAATAATTGACGGATGTATGACCGTCAAATATTTAGGGGGTCTACACCCGCAAAATATTTGACAGATGCATGTCCGTCAAATATTTGGGTGGTCTACACCACCAAAATATTTGACGGACATGCATCCGTCAAATTTTTTTGGGGTCTACACCCCCAAAATATTTGATAAATGCATGTCCGTTAAATATTTGGGGGGTCTACACCCCCGAAATATTTGACGGATGTATGTCCGTCAAATATTTGACGCATGCCCATGCGTCAGTTATCTGGGGGCCGTAGACCCCTAAAACATTTGACGGATGTATGTCCGTCCAACATTTGGGTGGTCTACACCCCCAAAATATTTGACGGATGTATGTCCGTCAGATGTTTCGGGGGTCTACACCCCCAAGATATTTGACGGATGTATGTCCGTCAAATATTTGACACATGCCCATGCGTCAGTTATGTGGGGGGTCTACACCCCCAAAATATTTGACGGCTGTATATCCCTCAAATATTTGGGGGTCTACAACCCCAAAATATTCGACAGATATAAATCCGTCGAATATTTGGGGGGTCTACACGCGCAAAATATTTGACGGATGTATGTCCGTCAAATATTTGGGGGGTCTACACCCCCAAATATTTGACGAATGTATGTCCGTCAAATATTTGACGCATGCCCATGTGTCTGTTGTCTGGGGGGTGTAAACCCCCAGAATAATTGACGCATGGATGACCGTCAAATATTTGGGGGGTCTACACCGCCAAAAAAGTTGACAGATGCATGTTCGTCAAAGATTTGGGGGTCTACACCCCCAAAATATTTGACGGATGTATGTCCGTCACATATTTGGGGGGTCTACACCCCCAAAACATTTGACGGACATGCAGCCGTCAAATATTTGGGGGGTCTACACCCCTAGAATATTTGACGGATGTATGTCCGTCAAATATTTGGGGGGTCTGCAGCCCCAAAAATTTGGCGGATGTATGTCCATCAAATATTTGACGCATGCCCATGCGTCAGTAATCTCGGGGGTGTAGACCCCTAGAATAATTGACGGATGTATGACCGTCAAACATTTGGGGGGTCTACACCCCCAAAATATTTGACGGATGCATGTCCGTCAAATATTTCGGGGGTCTACACCCCCAAAGTATTTGACGGACATACATCCGTCAAATATTTGGGGGGTCTACACTCCCCAAAATATTTGACGGATGTATGTCCGTCAAATATTTGACGCATGCCCATGCGTCAGTTATCCAGGGGGCTTAGACCCCAAAAACGTTTGACGGCGGTATGTCCGTCGAATGTTTGGGGGGTCTAGTCCCCCAAAATATTTGACGGACATACATCCGTCAAACATTTGGGGGGTCTACACCCCCCAAATATTTGACAGATGTATGTCCGTCAAATATCTGACGCATGCCCATGCGTCAGTTATCTGGGGGGTGTAGACCCCCAAAATATTTGACGGACGTATGACCGTCAAATATTTGGGGGGTCTACACACCCAAAATATTTTACAGATGCATGTCCGTCAAACATTTGGGGGGTCTACACCCCCAAAATATTTGACAGATGTATGTCCGTCAAATATTTGGAGGGTCTGCAACCCCAAAATATTTGACGGACATACATCCGTCAAATATTTTGGCGGTCTACACCCCCGAAATATTTGACGGATGTATGTCTGTTAAATATCTGACGGATGCCCATGCGTCAGTTATCTGGGGGGTGTAAACCCCCGAAATATTTCACCGATGTATGTCCGTCAAATATTTGGGGGGTCTACACCCCGAAAATATTTGACGGACAAACATCCGTCAAAAATTTGGGGGTCTACATCCCAAAAATATTTGACGAATGTATGTCCGTCAAATATTTGGGGGGTCTAAACCCCCAAAACATTTGACGGATGTATGTCCGTCAAATATTTGACGCATGCCCATGCGTCAGTTATCTGGGGGGTGTATACCCCCAAAATATTTGACGGATGTATGTCCGTCAACTATTTGGTGGGTCTGCACCCCCAGAATATTTGACGGACATACATCCGTCAAAATTTTTGGGGGTCTACACCCCCGAAATATTTGACGGATGTATGTCCGTTAAATATTTGACGCATGCCCATGCGTCAGTTGTCTGGGGGGTGTAGACCCCCGAAATATTTGACGGATGTATGTCCGTCAAATATTTGGGTGGTCTACACCCCCAGAATATTTGACGGACATACATCCGTCAAATATTTGGGGGGTGTACACCACCAAAATATTTGACCGATGTATGTCGGTCAAATATTTGACGCATGCCCATGTGTCAGTTATCTGGGGGGTATACAACCCCAAAATATTTGACGGATGTATGTCCGTCAAATATTTGGGGGGTCCACGCCCCCAAAATATTTGAGGGACATACATCCGTCAAATATTTGGGGGGTCTACATCCGCAAAATATTTGACGGATGTATGTCCGTCAAATATTTGACGCATGCCCATGCGTCAGTTATCTGGGGGGTATACACCCCCAAAATATTTGACGGATGTATGTCCGTCAAATATTTGGGGGGTCCACGCCCCCAAAATATTTGAGGGACATACATCCGTCAAATATTTGGGGGGTCTACACCCGCAAAATATTTGACGGATGTATGTCCGTCAAATATTTGGGGGGTCTACACCACCAAAATACTTGACGAATGCATGTCAGTCAAATATTTGACGCATGCCCATGCGTCAGTTATCTGGGGGGTCTACACCCCCCCAAATATTTGACGGATGTATCTCCGTCAAATATTTGGGGGGTCCACGGGGGGTGACGTGGCGTGTGAGAACCTGAATGGCTAGGCATTGTTCCATGATGTGGAGCAAGTCCTGATTGGAGCTGGAGACCAGGTCGGCTAGCGTGAGGGGGTACCATTGCAGTGAACGAATGCTATCTCGGTGCACATCTAGTGGAACCCGTACGTATTGGGCCTCTGATGGATCTCCCCTCAAAGCGTCCACCGCTCGTGGGAACTTCCGGAAACTGGCTACTATGGTGTGTGCTGTTTGCGGGATGCGTTGGAGAAGATCGTCAAGTGTAGGGAAACCAGGGTACATAACAATCGCAGCTATATGCAACATTGACATGGCAATGACGTTCAGACGGAAATCAGGTCGTACCGGGTCAGTGCAGTACCGTCTGCCATACCAGTTGTCAAAATGCACCACCACCTGCTTCCTTGCCATTGTTCTCTAGATGGCGTTTGTTCTAGCATGTGCCTGTTGCCCAAAAGGCGGTAACTGGCCCGCAGCAACACCTGCATGTGACAATTGTCTCCACATCCTCCTGGATGCACTTATCAGTGAGGCAACAGCCTTTTCCTCCGGCATGGCCATCTTCCTACACAGTTGCATCATCGTGTACACCTGGCGTGCAAACACTCCATACCACCTTGGCCACGGTGATTGCCCATGAGCTTTAGTCAACGTTGCCATACTGCGTCAGGCTCGCCGGTTGACCCTCATTTGTGCGCAGAACTCCCCAAGCAGGGCTGCACTTGGTTCCTCATCGCGTAAAGCGACATCCATAAGCTCCAGTGGTGTACCATACTTCGCTCCGCGCAAGAAGGCACGCAACAGACCAAAGGGGTCTGTTGCAGCACTGGTCACCTGGCTCATCAACAGTGGAACAGAACCAGACTAAACAAAACGGTGAACAACAACGAAACAAACCTGCTCAGTGACCAGACAATTGGTGAAGAGTGTCTGGAACCAGCCACCGTTCAATAAAATGTGTATCTTAATCGCGGAATTTCACCAAAATGTCTGGAACCAGACACATTCTCCAAGTTATGGGGGTGTGTACAGAGGACGTTTGATACTGGGAACAGACACTTAGTGACCCCCCCCCCCCCCTGAAAGGGTGTAAATTGTTTAGTTTGTCTAGAACCAGACACTGCGACCTCAAAAACTGGGTTTGACAGGGGTGGAATTTCAAAGAGTGTCTAGTTCTAGACACTTTTCGAAATTCCAAGAGAAGGCTACATAGGTGGACAAGGACAACACACTACAAAGCAAAACTTGTTCATTGAAGCGTAAAAATTGACCATGCGCAGTCACGTGGGTTTGTGTGCGTGGATAGGAGAACCACAAAAACAGGCTGTCAAGGAGTCAAATTCAGGTACGCGTCTGAATCATAAAAAAACAGCGTATGAAATTTCTGGCCGGCCGAAATGGCCCTTTTTGGGTGCTTTGGGCCGATTTACCGGGGTGGGCAACTTGGGCCGTCTAAGTTACGTACACCGCAAGCCAACGCGGATTTTGACGTGCGCTAAAGCACGCTTTGACGTGCGCTAAAACAAGCATTGACGCGGGCCAAAACACGGTAAACGGTAGGGGCACACTTGGTATTGACAGTTGCACACCCACTTGTTCACCTTCCACTGAGCGGAGTTGCGGAGGTTGTCGACAGGGTGAGGGCACCCCAGTAGTGGGCCATCTGCGAGAAGGCCATCACTTCCAGGGTGGGTTGTTTGGTGAAACCCCAGGCTGCCGGCACGAAGGCAAACGCCACGTTGCCCATCTGCAAATTGCGTCGCGGCACCTTCGCGTTGTTAATGGCTCGGGCCAGATCGATGCACCCAAGGTGTTCTGCAAGTTGGTACATCGTCCGCGCCATCGGGGGCAATGTCCGTGTACTGCAGCCCCTTCACCGCTACCCACATGTGTCACTCTGCAATGTGCCGATAGAGATGGATGACGTCGCCCATATACTGCCACGGAACCGGCACGTGCGTGCACTCGCCCATCTCGAACTCAGTATCATGTGGCGTCGGTAGTGGAGGCTGATTGCACGCGATCTCCATGACCTCGGGACCCTCCACGCACGGCAGAACCTTGCGCACCCCATGCGGCAAAAATGTAAAGACGAGGTACCTGCTCTTGTCACCACCAAAGCGCACGAACAAAGGCCCATTCATGAGCAGGCCATCCCCAAGTTTCATCGGCAGCGTGTGCATCTTGTTGGCTGTGTGCTGTCCACAATGTGACCCAACCTGCACCTGTAGAGCTTGCACAGCCTCAACGTCCTGCAGGGGGAAAATGATAGGGCGCGTCAGGTGGGCGTACACGCGGGACCAATGGTGCATGCGGTGAAGCAGCTCGTACCCTGCCCCAACCTCCACATTCGTGTCCTCTGGCCAGGTACACGGAACCGTCCCCAGAGTGTCGCTATCCTTCAAGAAGATCCATTACTCGTAGATAGCGTTGTACAAGCCGTTCTACAGCGGCAAAGGAAACCAAGTCACCGTGTCCCGCTGGGTTTGCAGTCGCACCCCCAGATAACCAGCGCTATGGACACACCACTCATGCAATGTGTGACAATTCGGGTTGAGAGTGTTGTGCAGTTGCTCGTGGATCTCCGGGGGGAAGAGGGCCTGCATGAGGTGGTAGCCAGCAACATCGTAGTTGTTCGCACTTTGGTTTGGAGCGGCGGGAACCTCCATGGACAGCTCAGGTGGGTTGGTGGAGATTGCTGGACCAGAGGAACCCATCGGAACGTCGACCCGGCCGGCCGATGTTTCCCATTTTGTGGGATGGGTGACATCCACCCCATCTTCCAACCTCACAACCTCCTTTGCAAATCCTTCTGGGGTCACCTCCAACAAGGGTTCCGCAAGCACCTCCATGGTGCGGACCACACCCGCCGGCCCCTCTGGCACGACCTGCACAGCCGTGTAATCACGAAGAGCAAATCAAGGCAAAAAACTCAGAACCGCACTTACTGCCCTCCTCCCACTTGTACCCTTTTTGCACAATGTTTTTTGAAGAAAAACCAAGCCTCCCCGCTTTTGAATCACCCAAAGCGCTGCCGCCATCACCCCACGACGGCGTGGTTCGTGTCCGGTGCTACTCCCTTGACCCCACAGTCAAAACGGGGGTTTTCCTGGTTTTACCTCATTTTGACGCGCGCTAAAACAGGTTTTGACGCGCGCCAAAACTGTCTTAGGTGTGCAACCCTGCATTGCAAGCTAAATTTGCCTTTGACGTGCCCTAAAACTAGTTTTATCTTATGCTAAATCATGGTTAAATGCAACTCTAGCCCTTCCTTGGGTACATCAACACATTGATATGATCATGCACGCTGAGGCACATGCCACAAGCACGACAACAATCTGTCTTCTCATTTCTGTACACCCTTCAAGTGCTTCCAAGCACTTTTGATTTTCAGGTATGCCTCTTGCTTTGTCCACGCCGGGTCCCACACATTGAACCCCTTATTTAACAAATTGCAGTCCATATTATCATTTCGGATGAGTTCACCCCAACTCTTGCGCACCCCCCGGAGCCTGCTCCGCTTCCCTCCCCCTTAAAGACCTGTTTCTGACCTCCTGCTTCAGCGGCTTGTGTCTCCCCTCTGCCTTGAACCCCCCCGTCAGGCTCAAATCCCCGTACAGCCCTGCCACCTCAACCATGTGGTCTACCCACAAGTGGGGCCAAAAACTAATACTAAGTCCCAAAGCCCCATGCAGTGCCCCCATCCCCTTCAAGTCATCCCTCAACTCATTCACCTTGGTCGCTGTCAAAAAACCCCTTTTCCCATACTAGGTTAGCGGTCTTTCCTAAAAGCACCCCCCACTGCTTGAACCCATCCCCCCCATGGCACACATACACCGTTATGAACAATATCGTGTTGCAAAAGGTTGCTGTTTGGAGCTCGTCGGCAATACAATCCCATCGCTGAGCCTTAATCCACTCCCCTGCCGCACTCTGTTCAATGTGCATTCTGTCCCTCTCCTCCCCAACCACATCGTGGGCTGTCACTGTTCGAGCTCGGATTCTTATGGGGGCCAGGCATAAAGGAGACGTGAAGTGTGTGTTTTGTGTGTTTGCCGTGTTTTGACGCACGCCAAAGCGTGTTTTGACACACGCTAAAGCGTGTTTTGACTTGCGCTAAAGCGTGTTTTGGCATGAGCTAACGTGTGTTTTGACGTGCGCAAAAGTGTGTTGTGATTCGGCTAAAGTGTGTTTTGACGCGCGCTAAACCGTGTTTTTGCGCGCGCTAAAGCGGTAAACAGCGCCAAATGGAGGCAGCACCCAAAGAAACACTCTTTACCCTCCCTCGTTTGAGGAAGACTGCGGGGTCGTCACCCCGCTTAGTCTAAGGCAAACAAACTTGCGGCCCTCATCTGTGCCCACACGGGTCCTTGAATCCAGAGGTAGTGTCTTCCCCCCTCCCCCTCCGAATGACACCAAAATGTAACGACGACTGGCCAGACGCCGTTGGTCCACAACATTTCCCACAAGACATTATATAGGTGCATCGCCGGTGGCTTCTGCCATGGATGGCCGTTGGCATTTAGGCGCTGATGGGCTTCACCGTTGGTGCGCGTTGCAATGTTGTTCGCGGCAACGAACAGATACTCCGCCGCCTCGGCGTGGCTTGGCGGCTCACTAATCCACAGCCTCGCCACGTTCGGGGCGACTTCCTTTAGGCAGGTGCGGAAAGCAACGAGGTGTCGGGGCCGTGCTTCAATCACGGCGCTGCGGGCTGCTACTCGTTCCTGCTCTTTGTGCTCTGACCGGGTGTGGATCCTCTTCGTCTTCCCCATGACAAACGAAGCTGTGAAGAGAGTGGGACAATGCGGGGCACATCACGGCCATCGGGCTAGATAGACACCCCACTATTGCGAACAACTCTCTCGTTTGTTCCTTCTGCCTCACCTTAACTACCATTAGCCCCCCCAAGCACGATACTCTCGACACTGTACTTTGCCAACAGCATGTTGTACTGCTCCACCGCTACAGGGGGTGCCTGTTGACCCTTCTCCTTTCCCAAAGTGTCAATCAGCCATGAGGTACATTGCAGAGCCGTCACTGCGCTCGTCAAAGATCCATGCAATGCGCCCGCAGCTTCTCGGAGGTATCGTGTCGTCCACGCGCTGTCTCCGTCGTCACTGACACCTGCCACACTCCCACTCCCGGCCTGTGGCTTTGGGGCTTTCAGGAGCCGGTCCTGCAGCGACTTGCGCTCTTAGAGTGTTTCCCACTTGGTTTCCCTCGCACACCATTGGTGTTCACGTGCCTTGCTTGCTGCCTCGAGGCGCTTCAGCTCAGCTGCATGGCGTCCACCTCCCGCTTATGCACCTCCCGCATCTGCTCCAGCACAACGGGTGCCACTTCCGCAGCTTGTCCGACTCGTACTGGTGGGGGCTTGGGCGTCTTCTTCACTGTGGTCGGGACCCCCGGTCTCCGGCGCTTCCCGCGCCCCCCCAATGACTGCCCGCCATCTAATGCTCAGCATCCCAGTGATCGCCGGTTGATTTCTCCTCGATTTCCACGTCTATGGTATTTCGCAACAGGCGGTCCTCCCGCTCACGTTGCCAGCGGACCCTGAATGCGGCCGCGCATGCTTCTACCGTCGCTTGGCAAGCATGGCCGTCAATGGAGCACACCACATTACACGCGAGCACATGTGACCACTCAAAGCATCGCCTCCTTTGCAACTGCCCCGAGGCATCAAGGAAGCAACCCACAAGGTACACATGCGTTGATCTCTGTCTCGTATACATCAACGGGACAAGCAAGGTCTCCTCCCCCTTCCGTGACGCCACCAGCACCCACAATGGGCACGTCACCGTGAACGAGTCCATGTTGCTGCGAAGCCCGCAGGTTGCAATCATCTTCCCAGCAACCAACCCATCCGCGCCAGTACTCTCCACCGCAGTTTTGTCGAGTGTGGCCTCCTTTTTGAACTGCCGACGCTCCATGAAGTCAATGTCTCGCGTGCAAATGCTCACGGGATCCATTGTGACTCCGCTGGGCTCCCCATCGTCCGTGACCGGTGAACCTTGGGCAGGGCACACATGGTGTTGGGACGCACAGCATAGAAGGTAAAAAATGGCAGATAATGCTGAGCATATTGCTCAGGATATTTGGGGATGCTCAGCATTCATGCTTGGCAAATGGGACTCATATTGCAGGGTTGATCTCGGAAGTTCCAGCCAAAATTTCCTCCGAGCTCCCCCAGCACGGTCGGCTGGGAAGTCCATGGAACATTCCTACCGATATCGGTTGCGTTTCGGGACCCGATTAGGCTGCCAAAACTTCCTAGCATCTTTCCCGGGGATTTCAAAAACTTCCAAGCGTTTTTCCATAGGTTTTTTGTACAATGAACTACACCGTTCTTGGTTCCCAAATCCCACACCTCAGCAAAGAAACACACAAAAACACAAGCATGATTGTTCACTTAAGCTTGAAATGTAAATGTTCAGTGGGCAAGACAACGCCCTGTAAACATGAAACTTCTTACGGTGTACAATACAAGTCCACTACTTGTATCCATTCGCGAGTTAAAGTGGACCCAGAGCCACATAGTGACTTGGTTGAAAGAGGCCGTGAAGCCCCTAATCCCAAAAAAAGCAAGTTGCCTGTTCAGTTCAGGTTGAACTGTGAATGCTGTACTCCCCTTCGCTTAGCATCTGCACCGGACAGCCATCACTTGACATGGCATCCACATCCACCACCCCTCCCCAAGGACTATGTACAACCACACGGCGATACTTCTTGGGTTGAGGTTGCGGTTCAGGGTTGTCACTGGATGATGAGGAAGAATCTGAGGCACTTAATGCGGAGCCACCAGATAGGTGCACAGCATGATTATCCGAATCATTATCCTCGGGACTGCTACTGCTCCCACTATCAGTGCTGTTGCTGCTGCTGCTGCTGCTGCTGTTGCTGCTACTACGGCCACCGAGGGCACACAAGTTGCTACTCAATGTCGCTATCAACAATGGGTACACGCGCCAACTTCGTACGTCTCATGGGTTGAACACGCTGGTGCTCGTTCAAACCCGTAGGACCTTGAAATGAAGCAGCACTGTCTTCGCCCTCCGAAGGGGGTACAATATCAACTGTCGCAGGGTTAGAGAATGTGCTTTGAGGGATGGGCCCCACAAGTCCCTTACCCTTTCCCTTAACCTTGAGCGCCTTACGGCGTGCAGCACAGGACTTAAATGTGGCACGGCTCTTCAAACCCAGTTTGGGCCACTTGCAGAAAGCTTCCTTGTCCAGTGGTACCCATTGATGGGGACCATGCTTTGAGCCACGGGTCCCACACAAACACACCACATCACACTCAGGATTTGCACTTGGAAAGGTGCATTTCACCGAACGGGTGTCTGGGTGCATATATAGGGAGCAACCACCACCATCCTGGAAATGCAACAAATGGTCTAAGAGACGTTGGAAGACCACATGCCACACGGCATTGGCAGCAACCATGCACGCCTCCAGAACAACGTTTCGTTGCACGGGCGCCCAAATTTTGGCACGGGGGATCTTCTTTTTCTTCTGCACCAAGTTTTGATACAGCTCATGCTTCAAACTTTCACTAACACTGGCATCTTGCCTAGTACTAGTGACGGGGGCATATCTCTTGGCCACCCTGAGATCCCGCTCGCCGGCCTCATCGGAATACAGCATGGGTGTCCGTGGATTAAACCATGTGTGGGACCACCCATGCATATATCAGGTTGCAGTGCAACCTTCTTCAGCAAACTCGGGGATGATGTGCACAATATATGTGTACAATATCCCCATAGCTCGCCATGTGACACTTGCCAGGTTATTAGAATCATAGCATAGATGCACCATGCGGCAAAATGCCACCACCAAGGAATGGAAGAACAGGGGGAGCACCGTACCCCCTGCCATGCCCATGACTGTGCGGGCCAGGATTGTGTATAAAATCTAATGTCTGATGTTTGATAAGGGATGTTGTGTGTGCGGTCTGTCCAAGAAGATGTCTGATATTCTTATCTACAGGAGGTGGGTCTAGGGGTCCAATGCCTAGAGGAAATTGGGAGAAATTATGCCTAAATCTAAATCAACCCCCCCCCCAATTGAAAAAAACAAAAAGGGAGGACACAATTGAAAAATCCTTGGGGAACCACCTCGGACAATCAGAAACATGGCAGTACAGCAGCAAAATAGACTTTGAACACCTAAATGGGAAAATGGGGAAAATTTGTGAGCAGGTAAAGTGGCAAAAAAAAAGGTGCCCATAGGCCCCCATAGGCCCCCATAGGCCCCCAAAGGTGCCCATAGGTCCCCTAAGGTGCCAATAGGTCCCCATAGGCCCGCATAGGCCCGCATAGGCCCCCATAGGTAGATGCCAATGAGTCCCCATGGGCCCCCATAGGTTCCCATAGGTCCCAAAAGGTGTCCATAGGTCCCCATAGGTCCCCAAAGGCCCCCATAGGCCCCCACAAGCCCCCATAGGTCCCCATAGGACCCCATAGGCCCCAATAGGCCCCCATAGGCCCCCAAAGGTGCCCATAGGCCCCCATAGGCCCCAATAGGTCCCCATAGACCCCCAAAGGTCCCCATAGGCCCCCATAGGCCGCCACAGGCCGCCATAGGCCCCCATAGGCCCCCATAGGTCCCCCTAGATGCCGATGGGTCCCCATCGGCCCCCATCCCCATAGGTCCCCATAGGTCCCCAAAGGTGCCCATAGGTCCCCAAAGGTGCCCATAGGTCCCCATAGGTCCCCAACGGTGCCTAAAGGTCCCCATAGGCCCCCATAGGCCCCCATAGGCCGCCATAGGCCCCCATAGGCCCCCATAGGTCCCCCTAGATGCCGATGAGTCCCCATCGGCCCCCATCCCCATAGGACCCCAAAGGTCCCGAAAGGTGCCCAAAGGTCCGCATAGGTCCCCAAAGGTCCCCGTAGACCCCCATAGGCCCCCATAGGTCCCCATAGACCCCCATAGGTCCCCAAAGGTGCCCAAAGGTCCCCATAGGTCCCCAAAGGTCCCCGTAGACCCCCATAAGCCCCCATAGGTTCCCATAGGTCCCCATAGACCCCCATAGGTCCCCAAAGGTGCCCAAAGCTCCCCATAGGTCCGCAAAGGTCCCCGTAGACCCCCATAGGCCCCCATAGGTTCCCATAGGTCCCCATAGACCCCCATAGGTCCCCAAAGGTGCCCAAAGGTCCCCATAGGTCCCCAAAGGTCCCCATAGGCCCCCGTAGACCCCCATAGGCCCCCATAGGTTCCCATATGTCCCCATAGACCCCCATAGGTCCCCAAAGGTCCCCAAAGGTGCCCAAAGGTCCCCATAGGCCCCCATAGGCCCCCATAGGCAACCATAGGCCCCCATAGGTCCCCACAAGCCCCCATAGGTCCCCATAGGTCCCCATAGGTCCCCATAGGCCCCCATAGACGCCCATAGGCCCCCATAGGCGCCCATAGGTCGCCATAGGCCCCCATCGGCCCCCATAGGTCCCCACAAGCCCCCATAGGTCCCCATAGGTCCCCATAGGTCCCCATAGGCCCCCATAGACGCCCATAGGCCCCCATAGGCCCCCATAGGCCCCCATAGGCCCCCATAGGTCCCCCTAGATGCCAATGAGTCCCCATCGGCCCCCATCCCCATAGGTGCCCATAGGTCTCCAAAGGTGCCCATAGGTCCCCAAAGGTGCCCAAAGGTCCCCAAAGGTCCCCGTAGACCCCCATAGGCCCCCAAAGGCCCCCATAGGTCCCCATAGGTCCCCATAGACCCCCATAGGTCCCCAAAGGTGCCCAAAGGTCCCCATAGGTCCCCAAAGGTGCCCATAGGCCCCCATAGGCCCCCATAGACCCCCATAGGCCCCCATAGGCCCCCATAGGTCCCCAAAGGTGCCCAAAGGTGCCCAAAGGTCCCCATAGTCCCCCATAGGCCCCCATAGGTCCCCACAAGCCCCCATAGGTCCCCATAGGTCCCCACAAGCCCCCATAGGTCCCCATAGGTCCCCATAGGTCCCCATAGGCCCCCATAGACGCCCATAGGCCCCCATAGGCCCCCATAGGCCCCCATAGGTCCCCCTAGATGCCAATGAGTCCCGATCGGCCCCCATCCCCATAGGTGCCCATAGGTCCCCAAAGGTGCCCACAGGTCCCCAAAGGTGCCCAAAAGTCCCCATAGGTCCCCAAAGGTCCCCGTAGGTCCCCATAGACCCCCATAGGCCCCCATAGGTCCCCACAGACCCCCATAGGTCCCCAAAGGTGCCCAAAGGTCCCCATAGGTCCCCATAGGCCCGCATAGGCCCCCATAGACCCCCATAGGCCCCCATAGGCCCCCATAGGTCCCCACAAGCTCCCAAAAGTCCCCATAGGTCCCCGTAGGCCCCCATAGGTCCCCATAGACCCCCATAGGCCCCCATAGGCCCCCATTGGCCCCCATAGGTCCCCATAGGTCCCCATAGACCCGCATAGGTGCCCAAAGGTGCCCATAGGTCCCCATAGGCCCCCATAGGTCCCCATAGGTCCCCACAAGCCCCCATAGGTCCCCATAGGTCCCCATAGGTCCCCATAGGCCCCCATAGACGCCCATAGGCCCCCATAGGCCCCGATAGGCCCCCATAGGCCCCCATAGGTCCCCCTAGATGCCAATGAGTCCCCATCGGCCCCCATCCCCATAGGTGCCCATAGGTCTCCAAAGGTGCCCATAGGTCCCCAAAGGTGCCCAAAGGTCCCCAAAGGTCCCCGTAGACCCCCAAAGGCCCCCATAGGTCCCCATAGGTCCCCATAGACCCCCATAGGTCCCCAAAGGTGCCCAAAGGTCCCCATAGGTCCCCAAAGGTGCCCATAGGCCCCCATGGGCCCCCATAGACCCCCATAGGCCCCCATAGGCCCCCATAGGTCCCCAAAGGTGCCCAAAGGTGCCCAAAGGTCCCCATAGTCCCCCATAGGCCCCCATAGGTCCCCACAAGCCCCCATAGGTCCCCATAGGTCCCCACAAGCCGCCATAGGTCCCCATAGGTCCCCATAGGTCCCCATAGGCCCCCATAGACGCCCATAGGCCCCCATAGGCCCCCATAGGCCCCCATAGGCCCCCATAGGTCCCCCTAGATGCCAATGAGTCCCGATCGGCCCCCATCCCCATAGGTGCCCATAGGTCCCCAAAGGTGCCCACAGGTCCCCAAAGGTGCCCAAAAGTCCCCATAGGTCCCCAAAGGTCCCCGTAGGTCCCCATAGACCCCCATAGGCCCCCATAGGTCCCCACAGACCCCCATAGGTCCCCAAAGGTGCCCAAAGGTCCCCATAGGTCCCCATAGGCCCGCATAGGCCCCCATAGACCCCCATAGGCCCCCATAGGCCACCATAGGTCCCCACAAGCTCCCAAAAGTCCCCATAGGTCCCCGTAGGCCCCCATAGGTCCCCATAGACCCCCATAGGCCCCCATAGGCCCCCATAGGCCCCCATAGGTCCCCATAGGTCCCCATAGACCCGCATAGGTGCCCAAAGGTGCCCATAGGTCCCCATAGGCCCCCATAGGTCCCCACAAGCCCCCAAAGGTACCCATAGGTCCCCGTAGGCCCCCACACGTCCCCATAGACCCCCATAGGCCCCCATAGACCCCCATAGGCCCCCATAGGTCCCCACAAGCCCCCCATAGGTCCCCACAAGCCCCCAAAAGTTCCCCATAGGTCCCCGTAGGTCCCCATAGGTCCCCATAGACCCCCATAGGCCCCCATAGACCCCCATAGGCCCCCATAGGCCCCCGTAGGTCCCCATAGGCCCCCATTGGTCCCCACAAGCCCCCAAAAGTTCCCCATAGGTCCCCGTAGGCTCCCATAGGTCCCCATAGACCCCCATAGGCCCCCATAGACCCCCATAGGCCCCCATAGGCCCCCGTAGGTCCCCATAGACCCCCATAGGTCCCCACAAGCCCCCAAAGGTCCCCATAGGCCACCATAGGTCCCCATAGGCCCCCATGGACCCCCATAGACCCCCATAGGCCCCCATAGGCCACCATAGGTCCCCATAGGCCCCCATAGACCCCCATAGGCCCCCATAGGTCCCCATAGGCCCCCATAGGCCACCATAGGCCCCCATAGGTTCCCATAGGCCATTTTGGGGGGGTGTAGCCCCCGAAATATTTGACGGATGTGTGTCCGTAAGATATTTAGGGGGTCTGCACCCCCCAGACAATTGACTTGTGGGCATGCGTCAAATATTTGACGGACATGCATCCGTCAAATATTCAAGGGGTATAGACCCCCCAAATATTTGACGGGGGTATGTCCGTAAGATATTTGGGAGGTCTACACGCCCCAAAAAATTGACGGATGGATGTCCGTCAAATATTTGGGGGGTGTAGACCCCCCAAACAACTGACGCATGGGCATGCGTCAGATATTTGACGGACATGCATCCGTCACATATTTAGGGGGTGTAGACCCCCCAAATATTTGACGGGTGTATGTCCGTCAAATATTTTGGGGGTGTACACCCCCCAAATATTTGACGGACATGCATCCGTCAAATATTTTGGGGGTGTAGACCCCCCAGACAACTGATGCATGGGCATGCGTCAAATATTTGACAGACATGCATCCGTCAAATATCTTGGGGGTGTAGACCCCCCAAACAACTGACGCATGGGCATGCGTCAGATATTTGACGGACATGCATCCGTCACATATTTAGGGGGTGTAGACCCCCCAAATATTTGACGGGTGTATGTCCGTCAAATATTTTGGGGGTGTACACCCCCCAAATATTTGACGGACATGCATCCGTCAAATATTTTGGGGGTGTAGACCCCCCAGACAACTGATGCATGGGCATGCGTCAAATATTTGACAGACATGCATCCGTCAAGTATTTCGGGGGTGTAGACCCCCCAAATATTTGACGGACCTGCATCCGTCAAATATTTTGGGGTCTAAGCCCCCTGGATAACTGACGCATGGGCATGTGTCAAATATTTGACGGACATGCATCCGTCAAATATTTAGGGGGCGTAGACCCGCCAAACATTTGACGGATGTATGTCCGTCAAATATTTTGGGGGTGTAGACCCCCCAAATATTTGACGGATGTATGTCCGTCAAATATATTGGGGGTGTAGACCCCCCAGACAACTGACGCATGGGCATGCGTCAAATATTTGACGGACATGCATCCGTCAAACATTTAGGGGGTGTAGACCCCCCAAGTATTTGACGGATGTATGTCCGTCAAATATTTCGGGGGTGTACACCCCCCAAATATTTGACGGACATGCATCCGTCAAATATTTTGGGGGTGTAGACCCCCCAGACAACTGATGCATGGGCATGCGTCAAATATTTGACAGACATGCATCCGTTAAATATTTCGGGGGTGTAGACCCCCCAAATATTTGACGGACATGCATCCGTCAAATATTTTGGGGGTGTAGACCCCCAAGACAACTGACGCATGGGCATGTGTCAAATATTTGACGGACATGCATTCGTCAAATATTTAGGGGGTGTAGACCCCCCAAACATTTGACGGATGTATGTCCGTCAAATATTTTTGGGGTGTAGACCCCACAAACAACTGACGAAGGGCATGCGTCAAATATTTGACGGACATGCAGCCCTCAAATATTTAGGGGGTGTAGACCCCCCAAATATTTGACGGGTGTATGTCCGTCGAATATTTAGGGGGGCTACACCCCGCAGACAATTGACGCATGGGCATGCGTCAAATATTTGACGGACCTGCATCCGTCAAATATTTAGGGGGTGTAGACCCACCAAATATTTGACGGATGTATGTCCGTCAAATATTTAGGGGGTATAGACCCCCCAAATATTTGACGGACATGCATCCGTCAAATATTTAGGGGGTGTAGACCCCCAGACAACTGATGCATGGGCATGCGTCAAATATTTGACGGACATGCATCCGTCAAATATTTCGGGGGTGTAGACCCCCCAAATATTTGACGGACATGCATCCGTCAAATATTTTGGGGGTGTAGACCCCCCAGACAACTGACGCATGGGCATGTGTCAAATATTTGACGGACATGCATCCGTCAAATATTTAGGGGGTGTAGACCCCCCAAACATTTGACGGATGTATGTCCGTCAAATATTTTGGGGGTGTAGACCCCACAGACAACTGACGCATGGGCATGCGTCAAATATTTGACGGACATGCATCCGGAAAATATTCAGGGGGTGTAGACCCCCCAAATATTTGACGGATGTATGTCCGTCAAACATTTAGGGGGTCTACACCCCCCAAATGTTTGACGGACATGCATCCGTCAAATATTTTGGGGGTGTAGACCCCCTGACAATTGACGCATGGGCATGCGTCAAATATTTGACTGACATGCATCCGTCAAATATTTAGGGGGTGTAGACCCCCCAAATTTTTGACGGATGTATGTCCGTCAAATATTTAGGGGCCTACACCCCCCAAATATTTGACTTACATGCATCCGTCAAATATTTTGGAGGTGTAGACCCCCTAGACAACTGACGCATGGGCATGCGTCAAATATTTGACGGACATGCATCCGTCAAATATTTAGGGGGCGGAGACCCACCAAATTTTTGACGGATGTATGTCCGTCAAATATTTTGGGGGTGTACCCCCCAGATAATTGACGCATGGGCATGCGTCAAATATTTGACGGACATGCATCCGTCAAATATTTCGGGGGTGTAGACCCCCCAAATATTTTATGGATGTATGTCGGTCAAAAATGTTGGGGGTGTAGACCCCCCAAATATTTGACGGATGTAATTTCCGTCAAATATTTTGGGGGTCTACACCGCCCAGATAACTGACGCATGGGCATGCGTCAAATATTTGACAGACATGCATCCGTCAAATATTTTGGGGGTGTAGACCCCCGAAATATTTGACGGATGTATGTCCGTCAAATTTTTTGGGGGTGTAGACCCCCCAAATATTTGACAGACATGCATCCGTCAAATCTTTTGGGGATGTAGACCCCCCAAATATTTCACGGACATGCATCCGTCAAATATTTAGGGGGTGTAGACCCTCAAAATATTTGACATATGTATGTCCGTCAAATATTAAGGGGGTGTACATACCCCAGACAACTGACGCATGGGCATGCGTCAAACATTTGACGGACATGCATCCGTCAAATATTTAGGGGGCGTAGACCCAACAAATATTTGACGGATGTATGTCCGTCAAATATTTAGGGGGTGTAGGGCCCCCAAATATTTGACGGACATACATCCGTCAAATATTTTGGGGGTGTAGGCCCCCCAGACAACTGACGCATGGGCATGCGTCAAATATTTGACGGACATGCATCCGTCAAATATTTCGGGGGTGTAGACCCCCCAAATATTTGATGGACATGCATCCGTCAAATATTTTGGGGGTGTAGACCCCCCAGACAACTGACGCATGGGCATGCGTCAAATATTTGACGGACATGCATCCGTCAAATATTTCGGGGGTGTAGACCCCCCAAATATTTGACGGACATGCATCCGACAAATATTTTGGGGGTGTAGACCCCCCGGACAACTGACGCATGGGCATGCGTCAAATATTTGACGGACAGGCATCCGTCAAATATTTGGGGGGTGTAGACCCCCCAAATATTTGACGGAGATGCATCCGTCAAATATTTTGGGGGTGTAGGCCTCCCAAACAACTGACGCACGGGCATGCGTCAAATATTTGACAGACATGCATCCGTCAAATATTTCGGGGGTGTAGACCCCCCAAATATTTGACGGACGGGCATCCGTCAAATATTTTGGGGGTGTAGACCCCCCAGACAACTGACGCATGGGCATGTGTCAAATATTTGACGGACATGCATCCGTCAAATATTTAGGGGGTGTAGACCCCCCAAACATTTGACGGACATGCATCCGTCAAATATTTTGGGGGTGTAGATCCCCCAGACAACTAACGCATGGGCATGCATCAAATATTTGAGGGACATGCATCCGTCAGATATTTAGGGGGTGTAGACCCACCAAATATTTGACAGATGTACGTCCGTCAAATATTTAGGGCGTCTACACCCCCCAAATATTTGACGGACATGCATCCGTCAAACATTTTGGGGGTGTAGACCCCGCAGACAACTAACGCATGGGCATGCGTCAAATATTTGACGGACAGGCATCCGTCAAATATTTGGGGGGTGTAGACCCCCCAAATATTTGACGGAGATGCATCCGTCAAATATTTTGGGGGTGTAGGCCTCCCAAACAACTGACGCACGGGCATGCGTCAAATATTTGACAGACATGCATCCGTCAAATATTTCGGGGGTGTAGACCCCCCAAATATTTGACGGACGGGCATCCGTCAAATATTTTGGGGGTGTAGACCCCCCAGACAACTGACGCATGGGCATGTGTCAAATATTTGACGGACATGCATTCGTCAAATATTTAGGGGGTGTAGACCCCCAAACATTTGACGGATGTATGTCCGTCAAATATTTTGGGGGTGTAGACCACGCAGACAACTGACGCATGGGCATGCGTCAAATATTTGACGGACATGCATCCGTCAAATATTTAGGGGGTGTAGACCCACAAAATATTTGACAGATGTATGGCGGTCAAATATTTGAGGGGTGTAGACCCCCCAAATATTTGGCGGACATGCATCCGTCAAATATTTTGGGGGTGTAGACCCCCCAGACAACTGACGCATGGGCATGCGTAAAATATTTGACGGACATGCATCCGTTAAATATTTAGGGGGTGTAGACCCCCCCAATATTTGACGGACATGCATCCGTCAAATATTTTGGGGGTGTAGACCCCCCAGACAACTGACGCATGGGCATGCGTCAAATATTTGACGGACATGCATCCGTCAAATATTTCGGGGGTGTAGACCCCCCAAATATTTGACGGACATGCATCCGTCAAATATTTTGGGGGTGTAGACCCCCCAGACAACTGACGCATGGGCATGCGGCAAATGTTTGACGGACATGCATCCGTCAAATATTTAGGGGGTGTAGACCCACCAAATCTTTGACGGATGTATGTCCGTCAAATATTTAGGTGGTCTACAACCCCCAAATATTTGACGGACATGCATCCGTCAAATATTTTGGGGGTGTACACCACGCAGACAACTGACGCATGGCCATGCGTCAAATATTTGACGGACATGCATCCGTCAAATATTTAGGGGGTGTAGACCCCCCAAACATTTGACGGATGTATGTCCGTCAAATATTTTGGGGGTGTAGATCCCGCAGACAACTGACGCATGGGCATGCGACAAATATTTGACGGACATGCATCCGTCAAATATTTTGGGGGTGTAGACCCCCTAGACATCTAACGCATGGGCATGCGTCAAATATTTGACAAACATGCATCCGTCAGATATTTAGGGGGTGTAGACCCACCAAATATTTGACAGATGTATGTCCGTCAAATATTTAGGGCGTCTACACCCCCCAGATATTTGACGGACATGCATCCGTCAAATATTTTGGGGGTGTAGACCCCGCGGACAACTAACGCATGGGCATGCGTCAAATATTTAACGGACATGCATCCGTCAAATATTTAGGGGGTGTAGACCCCCCAAATATTTGACGGACATGCATCCGTCAAATATTTTGGGGGTGTAGACCCCCTAGACATCTAACGCATGGGCATGCGTCAAATATTTGACAAACATGCATCCGTCAGATATTTAGGGGGTGTAGACCCACCAAATATTTGACAGATGTATGTCCGTCAAATATTTAGGGCGTCTACACCCCCCAGATATTTGACGGACATGCATCCGTCAAATATTTTGGGGGTGTAGACCCCGCGGACAACTAACGCATGGGCATGCGTCAAATATTTAACGGACATGCATCCGTCAAATATTTAGGGGGTGTAGACCCCCCAAACATTTGACGGATGTATGTCCGTCAAATGTTTTGGGGGGGTAGACCCCCCAGACAACTGACGCATGGGCATGCGTCAAATTTTTGACGGACATGCATCCGTCAAATATTTAGGGGGCGTAGACCCCCCAAATATTTGACGGACATGCATCCGTCAAATATTTAGGGGGTGTAGACCCCCCAAATATTTGACGGATGTATGTCCGTCAAATATTTAGGGGGTCTACACCCCCCAAATTATTGACGGACATGCATCCGTCAAACCCCCCAAACATTTGACGGATGTATGTCCGTCAAATATTTTGGGGGTGTAGACCCCACAGACAACTCACGCATGGGCATGCGTCAAATATTTGACGGACATGCATCCGTCAAACATTTCGGGGGTGTAGACCCCGCGGACAACTAACGCATGGGCATGCGTCAAATATTTGACGGACATGCATCCGTCAAATATTTAGGATGTGTAGACCCCCCAAATATTTGACGGATGTATGTCCGTCAAATATTTATGGGGTCTACACCCCCCAAATGTTTGACGGACATGCATCTGTCAAATATTTTGGGGGTGTAGACCCCCCAGACAACTGACGCATGGGCATGCGTCAAATATTTGAGGGACATGCATCCGTCAAATATTTAGGGGGTGTAGACCCCCCAAATATTTGACGGATGTATGTCCGTCAAATGTTTGAGGGGTGTGGACCCCCCAAATATTTGGCGGACATGCATCCGTCAAATATTTTGGGGGTGTAGACCCCCCAGACAACTGACGCATGGGCATGCGTCAAATATTTGACAGACATGCATCCGTCAAACATTTTGGGGTGTAGACCCGACAGACAACTCACACATGGGCATGCGTCAAATAATTGACGGACATGCATCCGTCAAATATTTAGGGGGTGTAGACCCGCCAAATATTTGACGGATGTATGTCTGTCAAATATTCAGGGGGTCTACACCCCCCAAATTTTTGACGGACATGCATCCGTCAAATATTTTGGGGGTGTAGACCCCCAGACAACTGAGGCATGGGCATGCGTCAAATATTTAGGGGGTCTACACACCCCAAATATTTGACGGACACGCATCCGTCAAATATTTTGGGGGTGTAGACCCCCCAGACAATCGACGCATGGGCATGCGTCAAATATATAACGGACATGCATCCGTCAAAGATTTAGGGGGTGTAGACCCCCCAAATATTTGACGGATGTATGTCCGTCAAATATTTAGGGGCCTACATCCCCCAAATATTTGACTAACATGCATCCGTCAAATATTTTGGAGGTGTAAACCCCCCCAGACAACTGACGCATGGGCATGCGTCAAATATTTGACGGACATGCATCCGTCAAATATTTAGGGGGCGTAGACCCACCAAATTTTTGACGGATATATGTCCGTCAAATATTTTGGGGGTGTACACCCCCCCGATAATTGACGCATGGGCATGCGTCAAATATTTGACAGACATGCATCCGTCAAATATTTTGGGGGTGTAGACCCCCCAGACAACTGACGCATGGGCATGCCTAAAATATTTGACAGACATGCATCCTACAAATATTTAGGCAGTGTAGACCCCCCAAATATTTGACGGACATGCATCTGTCAAATATTTTGGGGGTGTAGACCCCCCAGACAACTCACGCATGGGCATGCGTCAAATATTTGACCGACATGCATCCGTCAAATATTTAGGGGGTGTAGACACCCCAAACATTTGACGGATGTATGTCCGTCAAATATTTAGGGGGTCTACATCCCCGAAATATTTGACGGACATGCATCCGTCAAATATTTCGGGGGTGTAGACCCCCCGGACAACTGACGCATGGGCATGCGTCAAATATTTGAGGGACATGCATCCGTCAAATATTTAGGGGGTGTAGACCCCCCAAATATTTGACGGATGTATGTCCGTCAAATATTTAGGGGCCTACACCCCCCAAATATTTGACTAGCATGCATCCGTCAAATATTTTGGAGCTGTAGACCCCCCAGACAACTGACGCATGGGCATGCGTCAAATATTTGCCGACATGCATCCGTCAAATATTTAGGGGGCGTAGACCCACCAAAATTTTGACGGATGTATGTCCGTCAAATATTTTGGGGGTGTACACCCCCCAGATAATTGACGCATGGGCATGCGTCAAATATTTGACGGACATGCATCCGTAAAATATTTCGGGGGTGTAGACCCACAAAATATTTTACGGATGTATGACCGTAAAAATTTTTGGGGACGTAGACCCCCAAAATATTTGACGGATGCATGTCCGTCAAATATTTTGGAGGTCTACACCCCCCAGATAATTGGGGCATGGGCATGCGTCAAATATTTGACGGACATGCATCCGTCAAATATTTAGGGGGTGTAGACCCCCGAAATATTTGACGGATGTATGTCTCTCAAATTTTTTGGGGGTGTAGACCCCCCAAACATTTGACGGACATGCATCCGTCAAATATTTTGGGGGTGTAGACCCCCCAGACAACTGACACATGGGCATGCGTCAAATATTTGACGGATATGCATCCGTCAAATATTTAGGGTGTGTAGACCCCCCAAACATTTGACGGACATGCATCCGCCAAATATTTTGGGGTAGTAGACCCCCCAGACGACTGACGCATGGGCATGCGTCAAATATTTGACGGACATGCATCCGTCAAATATTTAGGGGGTGTAGACCCACCAAATATTTGACGGATGTATGTCCGTCAAATATTTAGGGGGTCTACACCCCCCGAATATTTGACGGACATGCATCCGTCAAATATTTGGGGGGTGTACACGCCACAGACAACTGACGCATGGCCATGCGTCAAATATTTGCCGGACATGCATCCGTCAAATATTTAGGGGGTGTAGACCCCCCAAACATTTGACGGATGTATGTCCGTCAAATATTTTGGAGGTATAGACCCCGCAAACAACTTACGCATGGGCATGCGTCAAATATTTGACGGACATGCATCCGTCAAATATTTAGGGGGTGTAGACCCCCCAAATATTTGACAGACATGCATCCGTCAAATATTTTGGGGGTGTAGACCCCCCAGACAACTCACGCATGGGCATGCGTCAAATATTTGAGGGACATGCATCCGTCAAATATTTCGGGGGTGTAGACCCCCCAAATATTTGACGGATGTTTGTCCGTCAAATATTTAGGGGGTCTACACCCCGGAAATATTTGACGGACATGCATCCGTCAAATATTTCGGGGGTGTAGACCCCCCAGACAACTGACGCATGGGCATGCGTCAAATATTTGAGGGACATGCATCCGTCAAATATTTCGGGGGTGTAGACCCCCCAAATATTTGACGGATGTATGTCCGTCAAATATTTAGGGGCCTACATCCCCCAAATATTTACCTGACATGCAACCGTCAAATATTTTGGAGGTGTAGACCCCCCAGACAACTGACGCATGGGCATGCGTGAAATATTTGCCGACATGCATCCGTCAAATATTCAGGGGGCGTAGACCCACCAAATTTTTGACGGATGTATGTCCGTCAAATATTTTGGGGGTGTACACCCCCCAGAAAATTGACGCATGGGCATGCGTCAAATATTTGACGGACATGCATCCGTCAAATGTTTCGGGGGTGTAGACCCCCCAAATATTTTACGGATGTATGTCCGTCAAAAATTTTGGGGGTGTAGACCCCCCAAATATTTGACGGATGCATGTCCGTCAAATATTTTGGAGGTCTACACCCCCCAGATGATTGAGGCATGGGCATGCGTCAAATATTTGACGGACATGCATCCGTCAAATATTTAGGGGGTGTAGACCCCCGAAATATTTGACGAATGTATGTCTGTCGAATTTTTTGGGGGTGTAGACCCCCCAAATATTTGAGGGACATGCATCCGTCAAATGTTTAGGGGGTGTAGACCACCCAAACATTTGACGGACATGCATCCGTCAAATATTTTGGGGGTGTAGACCCCCCAGACAACTGACGCATGGGCATGCGTCAAATATTTGCCGACATGCATCCGTCAAATATCTAGGGGGCGTAGACCCACCAAATTTTTGACGGATGTATGTATGTCAAATATTTTGGGGGTGTACACCCCCCAGATAATTGACGCATGGGCATGCGTCAAATATTTGACGGACATGCATCCGTCAAATATTTCGGGGGTGTAGACCCCCCAAATATTTTACGGATGTATGTCCGTCAAAAACTTTGAGGGTGTAGACCCCCCAAATATTTGACGGATGCAGGTCCGTCAAATATTTTGGGGGTCTACACCCCCCGAATAATTGAGGCATGGGCATGCGTCAAATATTTGACGGACATGCATCCGTCAAATATTTAGGGGGTGTAGACCCCCGAAATATTTGACGGATGTATGTCCGTCAAATTTTTTGGGGGTGTAGACCCCCCAAATATTTGACGGATATGCATCCATCAAATTTTTTGGGGGTGTAGACCCCCCAAACATTTGACGGACATGCATCCGTCAAATATTTTGGGGGTGTAGACCCCCCAGACAACTAACGCATGGGCATGCGTCAAATATTTGACGGATATGCATCATTCAAATATTTAGGGGGTGTAGACCCCCCAAACATTTGACGGACATGCATCCGTCAAATATTTTGGGGGTGTAGACCCCCCAAACATTTGACGGACATGCATCCGTCAAATATTTTGGGGGTGTAGACCCCCCAGGGAACTGACGCATGGGCATGCGTCAAATATTTGACGGACATGCATCTGTCAAATATTTAGGGGGTGTAGACCCACCAAATATTTGACGGATGTATGTCCGTCAAATATTTAGGGGGTCTACACCCCCGAAATATTTGACGGACATGCATCTGTCAAATCTTTCGGGGGTGTAGACCCCCCCGACAACCGACGCATGGGCATGCGTCAAATATTTGAGGGACATGCATGCGTCAAATATTTAGGGGGTGTAGACCCCCCAAATATTTGACGGATGTATGTCCGTCAAATATTTTGGGGGCGTAGACCCCCCAGACAACGGACGCATGGGCATGCGTCAAATATTTGAGGGACATGCATCCGTCAAATATTTCGGGTGTGTAGACCCCCCGAATATTTGACGAACATGCATCCGTCAAATATTTTGGGGGTGTAGACCCCCCAGACAACCGACGCATGGGCATGTGTCAAATATTTGACGGACATGCATCCGTCAAATATTTAGGGGGTGTAGACCCCCCAAATATTTGACGGACATGCATCCGCCAAATATTTTGGGGGTGTAGACCCCCCAGACAACTGACGCATGGGCATGCGTCAAATATTTGAGGGACATGCATCCGTCAAATATTTAGGGGGTGTAGACCCCCCAAACATTTGACGGACATGCATCCGTCAAATATTTTGGGGGTGTACACCCCCCAAACAACTGACGCATGGGCATGCGTCCAATATTTGACGGACATGCATCCGTCAAATATTTAGGGGGTGTAGACCCACCAAATATTTGACGGATGTATGTCCGTCAAATATTTAGGGGGTCTGCACCCCCCAAATATTTGACGGACATGCATCCGTCAAATATTTTGGGGCTGTAGACCCCGCAGACAACTGACGCATGGCCATGCGTCAAATATTTGACGGACATGCAGCCGTCAAATATTTAGGGGGTGTAGACCCCCCAAACATTTGACGGATGTATGTCCGTCAAATATTTTGGGGGTGTAGACCCCGCAGACATCGGACGCATGGGCATGCGTCAAATATTTGACGGACATGCATCCGTCAAACATTTAGGGGGTGTAGACCCCCCAAATATTTGACGGACATGCATCCGCCAAATATTTTGGGGGTGTACACCCCCCAGACAACTAACGCATGGGCATGCGTCAAATATTTGACGGACATGCATCCGTCAAATATTTAGGGGGTGTAGACCCCCCAAATATTTGACAGACATGCATCCGTCAAATATTTTGGGTGTGTAGACCCCCCAGACATCTGACGCATGGGCATGCATCAAATATTTGACGGACATGCATCCGTCAGATATTTAGGGGGGCTAGACCCACCAAATATTTGACAGATATATGTCCGTCAAATATTTAGGGCGTCTACACCCCCCAAATATTTGACGGACATGCAGCCGTCAAATATTTAGGGGGTGTAGACCCCCCAAACATTTGACGGATGTATGTCCGTCAAATATTTTGAGGGTGTAGACCCCCCAGACAACTGACGCATGGGCATGCGTCAAATATTTGACGGACATGCTCCGTCAAATATTTTGGGGGTTAGACCCCCCAGACAACTGACGCATGGGCATGCGTCAAATATTTGACAGACATGCATCCGTCAAATATTTTGGGGGTGTAGACCCCCCAAACAACTGACGCATGGGCATGCG
This sequence comes from Eutreptiella sp. 'Long Island Sound 2002', assembly GCA_964036045.1. Lineage (NCBI taxonomy): Eukaryota > Euglenozoa > Euglenophyceae > Eutreptiales > Eutreptiaceae > Eutreptiella > Eutreptiella sp. 'Long Island Sound 2002'. Next base: position 90,377,011 of record OZ038380.1, on the reverse strand, counting down.
TAAAATATTTGACGGACATGCATCCGTCAAATATTTATGGGGTGTAGACCCCAAAATATTTGACGGACATGCATCCGTCAAATATTTAGGGGGTGTAGACCCCCAAATATTTGACGGACATGTATCCGTCAAATATTTAGGGGATGTAGACCCCCCAAACATTTGACGGATGTATGTCCGTCAAATATTTTGGGGGTGCAGACCCCCCAGACAACTGACACATGGGCATGCGTCAAATATTTGACGGACATGCATGGGTCAAATATTTGGGGGGTGTAGACCCCCCAAATTTTTGACGGATGTATGTCCGTCAAATATTTAGGGGCCTACAACCCCCAAATATTTTACTCACATGCATCCGTCAAATATTTTGGAGGTGTAGACCCCCCAGACAACTGACACATGGGCATGCGTCAAATATTTGACGGACATGCATCCGTCAAATATTTAAGGGGCGTTGACCCACCAAATTTTTGACGGATGTATGTCCGTCAAATATTTTGGGGGTGTACACCCCCCAGATAATTGAGGCATGGGCATGCGTCAAATATTTGACGGACATGCATCCGTCAAATATTTCGGGGGTGTAGACCCCCCAAATATTTAACGGATGTATGTCCGTCAAATTTTTTGGGGGTGTAGACCCCCGAAATATTTGACGGACATGCATTCGTCAAATTTTTTTGGGCTGTAGACCCCCAAATATTGCACGGACATTCATCCGTCAAATATTTAGGGGGTGTAGACCCTCAAAATATTTGACGGATGTATGTCCGTCAAATATTAAGGGGGTGTACACCCCCAGACAACTAACGCATGGGCATGCGTGAAACATTTGAGGAACATGCATCGGTCAAATTTTAGGGGTCGTAGACCCACCAAATATTTGACGGATGTATGTCCGTCAAATATTTAGGGGGTGTAGACCCCCCAAATATTTGGCGGACATGCATCCGTCAAATATTTTGGGGGTGTAGACCCCCAAGACAACTGACGCATGGGCATGCGTCAAACATCTGACGGACAGGCATCCGTCAAATATTTTGGGTGTGTAGACCCCCCAGACAACTGACGCATGGGCATGCGTCAAATATTTGAGGGACATGCATCCGTCAAATATTTAGGGGGTGTAGACCCCCCAAATATTTTACGGACATGCATCCGCCAAATATTTTGGGGGTGTAGACCCCCCAGACAACTAACGCATGGGCATGCGTCAAAATTTTGACGGACATGCATCCGTAAAATATTTTGGGGGTGTAGACCCCCCAGACAACTGACACATGGGCATGCGTTGAATATTTGACGGACATGCATCCGTCAGATATTTAGGGGGTGTAGACCCACCAAATATTTGACAGATGTATGTCCGTCAAATATTTAGGGCGTCTACACCCCCCAAATATTTGAGGGACATGCATCCGTCAAATATTTTGGGGGTGTAGACCCCGCAGACAACTAACGCATGGGCATGCGTCAAATATTTGACGGACATGCATCCGTCAAATATTTAGGGGGTGTAGACTCCCGAAACATTTGACGGATGTATATCCGTCAAATATTTTGGGGGTGTAGACCCCCCAGACAAGTGACGCTTGGGCATGCGTCAAATATTTGACGGACATGCATCTGTCAAATATTTAGGGGGTGTAGACCCACCAAATATTTGACGGATGTATGTCCGTCAAATATTTGAGGGGTGTAGACCCCCCAAATATTTGGCGGACATGCATCCGTCAAATATTTTGGGGGTGTAGACCCCCCACACAACTGACGCATGGGCATGCGTCAAATATTTGAGAGACATGCATCCGTCAAATATTTTGGGGGTGTAGACCCCCCAGACAACTGACGCATGGGCATGCGTCAAATATTTGACGGACATGCATCCGTCAAATATTTAGGGGGTGTAGACCCCCCAAATATTGGACGGACATGCATCCGCCAAATATTTTGGGGGTGTAGACCCCCCAGACAAATAACGCATGGGCATGCATCAAATATTTGACGGACATGCATCCGTCAAATATTTAGGGGGTGTAGCGGCCCCAAATTTTTGACGGACATGCATCCGTCAAATATTTTGGGGGTGTAGACCCCCCAGACAACTGACGCATGGGCATGCGTCAAATATTTGACGGACATGCATCCGTCAGATATTTAGGGGGCGTAGACCCACCAAACATTTGACATATGTATGTCCGTCAAATATTTAGGGGGTCTACACCCCCCAAAAGTTTGACGGACATGCATCCGTCAAATATTTTGGGGGTGTAGACCCCCCAGACAACTGACGCATGGGCATGCGTCAAATATTTGACGGACATGCATCCGTCAAATATTTAGGGGGTGTAGACCCACCAAATATTTGACGGATGTATGTCCGTCAAATATTTGAGGGGTGTAGACCCCCCAAATATTTGGCGGATATGCATCCGTCAAATATTTCGGGGGTGTAGACCCCCCAGACAACTGACGCATGGGCACGCGTCAAATATTTGACAGACATGCATCCGTCAAATATTTTGGGGGTGTAGACCCCCAAACAAGTGACGCATGGGCATGCGTAAAATTTTTGACGGACATGCATCCGTCAAATATTTAGGGGGTGTAGACCCCCCAAATTTTTGACGGACATGCATCCGTCAATTATTTTGGGGGTGTAGACCCCCCAGACAACTCACGCATGGGCATGCGTCAAATATTTGAGGGACATGCATCCGTCAAATATTTAGGGGGTGTAGACCCCCCAAATATTTGACGGATGTATGTCCGTCAAATATTTTGGGGGTGTAGACCCCCCAGACAACGGACGCATGGGCATGCGTCAAATATTTGACGGACATGCAACCGGCAAATATTCAGAGGGTGTAGACCCCTCAAATATTTGACGGACATGCATCGGCCAAATATTTTGGGGGTGTAGACCCCACAGACAACTAACGCATGGGCATGCGTCAAATATTTGACGGAAATGCATCCGTCAAATATTTAGGGGGTGTAGACCCCCCAAATATTTGACGGACATGCATCCGCCAAATATTTTGGGTGTGTAGACCCCCCAGACATCTGACGCATGGGCATGCGTCAAATATCTGACGGACATGCATCCGTCAGATATTTAGGGGGTGTAGACCCACCAAATATTTGACGGATGTATGTCCGTCAAATATTTAGGGCGTCTACACCCCCAAATATTTGACGGACATGCATCCGTCAAATATTTTGGGGTGTAGACCCCGCAGACAACTAACGCATGGGCATGTCCGTCAAATATTTTGGGGGTGTAGACCCCGCAGACAACTGACGCATGGGCATGCGTCAAATATTTGGCGGACATGCATCCGTCAAATATTTAAGGGGTGTAGACCCACCAAATATTTGACGGATGCATGTCCGTCCTATATTTGAGGGGTGTAGACCCCCCAAATATTTGGCGGACATGCATCCGTCAAATATTTTGGGGGTGTAGACCCCCCAGACAACTGACGCATGGGCATGCGTAAAATATTTGACGCACATGCATCCGTCAAATATTTAGGGGGTGTAGACCCCCCAAATATTTGACGGACATGCATCCGTCAAATATTTTGGGGGTGTAGAACCCCCAGACAACTCACGCATGGGCATGCGTCAAATATTTGAGGGACATGCATCCGTCAAATATTTAGGGGGTCTAGACCCCCCAAATTTTTGAAGGACATGCATCCGTCAAATATTTCGGGGGTGTAGCCCCCCCCAGACAACTGACGCATGGGCATGCGTCCAATATTTGAGGGACATGCATCCGTCAAATATTCCGGGGGTGTAGACCCCCCAAACATTTGACGGACATGCATCGGTCAAATATTTTGGGGGTGTAGATCCCCCAGACATCTGGCGCATGGGCATGCGTCAAATATCTGACGGACATGCATCCGTCAGATATTTAGGGGGTGTAGACCCACCAAATATTTGACAGATGTATGTCCGTCAAATATTTAGGGCGTCTACACCCCCCAAATATTTGACGGACATGCATCCGTCAAATATCTTGTGGGTGTAGACCCCGCAGACAACTAACGCATGGGCATGCGTCAAATATTTGACGGACATGCATTCGTCAAATATTTGAGGGGTGTACACCCACCAAATATTTGACGGATGCATGTCGTCAAATATTTGACGGACATGCATTCGTCAAATATTTGAGGGGTGTACACCCACCAAATATTTGACGGATGCATGTCCGTCAAATATTTGAGGCGTGTAGACCCCCCAAATATTTGGCGGACATGCATCCGTCAAAAATTTTGGGGGTGTAGACCCCCCAGACAACTGACGCATGGGCATGCGTCAAATATTTGACGGACATGCATCCGTCAAATATTTCAGGGGTGTAGACCCATCAAATATTTGACGGATGTATGTCCGTCAAATATTTGAGGGGTGTGGACTCCCCAAATATTTGGCGGACATGCATCCGTCAAAATTTTTGGGGGTGTAGACCCCCCAAACACCTGACGCACGGGCATGCGTAAAATATTTGACGGACATGCATCCGTCAAATATTTAGGGCGTGTAGACCCCAAAAATATTTGACGGACATGCATCCGTCAAATATTTAGGGGGTGTAGACCCCCCAAATATTTGACGGATGTATGTCCGTCAAATAATTAGGGGGTCTACACCCCCCAAATGTTTGACGGACATGCATCCGTCAAATATTTTGGGGGTGTAGACCCCCCAGACAACTGACGCATGGGCATGCGTCAAATATTTGACAGACATGCATCCGTCAAATGTTTAAGGGGTGTAGACCCACCAAATATTTCACGGATGTATGTCCGTCAAATATTTGAGGGATGTAGACCCCCCAAATATTTGGCGGACATGCATCCGTCAAAAATTTTGGGGGTGTAGACCCCCCAGACAACTGACGCATGGGCATGCGTCAAATATTTGACGGACATGCATCCGTCAAATATTTAAGGGGTGTAGACCCACCAAATATTTGACGGATGTATGTCCGTCAAATATTTGAGGGGTGTAGACCCCCAAAATATTTGGCGGACATGCATCCGTCAAAAATTTTGGGGGTGTAGACCCCCCAGACAACTAACGCATGGGCATGCGTCAAATATTTGACAGACATGCATCCGTCAAATATTTTGGGGGTGTAGACCCCCCAGACACCTGACGCATGGGCATGCGTAAAATATTTGACGGACATGCATCTGTCAAATATTTAGGGGGTGTAGACCCCCAAAATATTTGACGGACATGCATCCGTCAAATATTTAGGGGGTGTAGACCCCCCAGACAACTGACGCATGGGCATGCGTCAAATATTTGAGGGACATGCATCCGTCAAATATTTAGGGGGTGTAGACCCCCCAAATATTTGACGGATGTATGTCCGTCAAATATTTTGGGGGTGTAGACCCCCCAGACAACTGACGCATGGGCATGCGTCAAATGTTTGACGGACATGCATCCGTCAAATATTTAGGGGGTGTAGACCCCCCAAATATTTGACGGACATGCATCCGTCAAATATTTAGGGGGTGTAGACCCCCCAGACAACTGACGCATGGGCATGCGTCAAATATTTGAGGGACATGCATCCGTCAAATATTTAGGGGGTGTAGACCCCCCAAATATTTGACGGATGTATGTCCGTCAAATATTTTGGGGGTGTAGACCCCCCAGACAACTGACGCATGGGCATGCGTCCAATATTTGACGGACATGCATCCGTCAAACATTTTGGGGGTGTAGACCCCCCAGACATCTGACGCATAGGCATGCGTCAAATATTTGACGGACATGCATCCGTCAAATATTTCAGGGGTGTAGACCCACCAAATATTTGACGGATGTATGTCCGTCAAATATTTGAGGGGTGTAGACCCCCCAAATATTTGGCGGACATGCATCCGTCAAAATATTTGGGGGTGTAGACCCCCCAGACAACTGACGCATGGGCATGCGTCAAATATTTGACGGACATGCATCCGTCAAATATTTAAGGGGTGTAGACCCCCCAAATATTTGACGGACATGCATCCGTCAAATATTTAGGGGGTGTAGACCCCCCAGACAACTAACGCATGGGCATGCGTCAAATATTTGTCAGACATGCATCCGTCAAATATTTTGGGGGTGTAGACCCCCCAAATATTTGACGGATGTATGTCCGTCAAATATTTTGGGGGTGTAGACCTCCCAGACAACTGACGCATGGGCATGCGTCAAATATTTGACGGACATGCATCCGTCAAATATTTAGGGGGTGTAGACCCCCCAAATATTTGACGGACATGCATCCGTCAAATATTTAGGGGGTGTAGACCCCCCAGACAACTGACGCATGGGCATGCGTCAAATATTTGACGGACATGCATCCGTCAAATATTTAGGGGGTGTAGACCCCCCAAACATTTGACGGATGTATGTCCGTCAAATATTTTGGGGGTGTAAACCCCGCAGACAACTGACGCATGGGCATGCGTCAAATATTTGACGGACATGCATCCGCCAAATATTTTGGGGGTGTAGACCCCCTAGACAACTAACGCATGGGCATGCGTCAAATATTTGACGGACATGCATCCGTCAAACATTTTGGGGGTGTAGACCCCCCAGACAACTGACGCATGGGCATGCGTCAAATATTTGACGGACATGCATCCGTCAAATATTTAGGGGGTGTAGACCGCCCAAACATTTGACGGACATGCATCCGCCAAATATTTTGGGGGTGTAGACCCCCCAGACAACTGACGCATGGGCATGCGTCAAATATTTGACGGACATGAATCCCTCAAATATTTAGGGGGTGTAGACCCCCCAAACATTTGACGGATGTATGTCCGTCAAATATTTTGGGGGTGTAGACCCCGCAGACAACTGACGCATGGGCATGCGTCAAATATTTGACGGACATGCATCCGTCAAATATTTGAGGGGTGTAGACCACCCAAATATTTGACGGACATGCACACCGTCAAATATTTTGGGGGTGTAGACCCCCAGACGAATGACGCATGGGCATGCGTCAAATATTTGACGGACATGCATCCGTCAAATATTTAGGGGGTGTAGACCCCCCAAATATTTGACGGACATGCATCCGTCAAATATTTTGGGGGTGTAGACCCCCCAGACAATTGATGCATGGCATGCGTCAAATATTTAGGGGGTGTAGACCCCCCAAATATTTGACGGATGTATGTCCGTCAAATATTTTGGGGGTGTAGACCCCCCAGACAACTGACGCATGGGCATGCGTCCAATATTTGACGGACATGCATCCGTCAAACATTTTGGGGGTGTAGACCCCCCAGACAACTGACGCATAGGCATGCGTCCAATATTTGACGGACATGCATCCGTCAAACATTTTGGGGGTGTAGACCCCCCAGACAACTGACGCATAGGCATGCGTCAAATATTTGACGGACATGCATCCGTCAAATATTTAAGGGGTGTAGACCCACCAAATATTTGACGGATGTATGTCCGTCAAATATTTGAGGGGTGTAGACCCCCCAAATATTTGGCGGACATGCATCCGTCAAAAATTTTGGGGGTGTAGACCCCCCAGACAACTGACGCATGGGCATGCGTCAAATATTTGACGGACATGCATCCGTCAAATATGTAAGGGGTGTAGACCCACCAAATATTTGACGGACATGCATCCGTCAAAAATTTTGGGGGTGTAGACCACCCAGACAACTAACGCATGGGCATGCGTCAAATATTTGTCAGACATGCATCCGTCAAATATTTTGGGGGTGTAGACCCCCCAGACAACTGACGCATGGGCATGCGTAAAATATTTGACGGACATGCATCCGTCAAATATTTAGGGGGTGTAGACCCCCAAAATATTTGACGGACATGCATCCGTCAAATATCTAGGGGATGTAGACCCCCCAGACAACTGACGCATGGGCATGCGTCAAATATTTGAGGGACATGCATCCGTCAAATATTTAGGGGGTGTAGACCCCCCAAATATTTGACGGATGTATGCCCGTCAAATATTTTGGGGGTGTAGACCCCCCAGACAACTGACGCATGGGCATGCGTCAAATATTTGACGGACATGCATCCGTCAATTATTTAAGGGGTGTAGACCCCCCAAATATTTGACGGACATGCATCCGTCAAATATTTAGGGGGTGTAGACCCCCCAGACAACTGACGCATGGGCATGCGTCAAATATTTGAGGGACATGCATCCGTCAAATATTTAGGGGGTGTAGACCCCCCAAACATTTGACGGATGTATGTCCGTCAAATATTTTGGGGGTGTAGACCCCGCAGACAACTGACGCATGGGCATGCGTCAAATATTTGACGGACATGCATCCGTCAAATATTTGAGGGGTGTAGACCACCCAAATATTTGACGGACATGCACACCGTCAAATATTTTGGGGGTGTAGACCCCCCAGACGAATGACGCATGGGCATGCGTCAAATATTTGACGGACATGCATCCGTCAAATATTTAGGGGGTGTAGACCCCCCAAATATTTGACGGACATGCATCCGTCAAATATTTTGGGGGTGTAGACCCCCCAGACAATTGATGCATGGCATGCGTCAAATATTTGACGGACATGCATCCGTCAAATATTTAGGGGGTGTAGACCCCCCAAATATTTGACGGATGTATGTCCGTCAAATATTTAGGGGGTGTAGACCCCCCAAATATTTGACGGATGTATGTCGGTCAAATATTTTGGGGGTGTAGACCCCCCAGACAACTGACGCATGGGCATGCGTCCAATATTTGACGGACATGCATCCGTCAAACATTTTGGGGGTGTAGACCCCCCAGACAACTGACGCATAGGCATGCGTCAAATATTTGACGGACATGCATCCGTCAAATATTTAAGGGGTGTAGACCCACCAAATATTTGACGGATGTATGTCCGTCAAATATTTGAGGGGTGTAGACCCCCCAAATATTTGGCGGACATGCATCCGTCAAAAATTTTGGGGGTGTAGACCCCCCAGACAACTGACGCATGGGCATGCGTCAAATATTTGACGGACATGCATCCGTCAAATATGTAAGGGGTGTAGACCCACCAAATATTTGACGGACATGCATCCGTCAAAAATTTTGGGGGTGTAGACCACCCAGACAACTAACGCATGGGCATGCGTCAAATATTTGTCAGACATGCATCCGTCAAATATTTTGGGGGTGTAGACCCCCCAGACAACTGACGCATGGGCATGCGTAAAATATTTGACGGACATGCATCCGTCAAATATTTAGGGGGTGTAGACCCCCAAAATATTTGACGGACATGCATCCGTCAAATATCTAGGGGATGTAGACCCCCCAGACAACTGACGCATGGGCATGCGTCAAATATTTGAGGGACATGCATCCGTCAAATATTTAGGGGGTGTAGACCCCCCAAATATTTGACGGATGTATGCCCGTCAAATATTTTGGGGGTGTAGACCCCCCAGACAACTGACGCATGGGCATGCGTCAAATATTTGACGGACATGCATCCGTCAATTATTTAAGGGGTGTAGACCCCCCAAATATTTGACGGACATGCATCCGTCAAATATTTAGGGGGTGTAGACCCCCCAGACAACTGGCGCATGGGCATGCGTCAAATATTTGAGGGACATGCATCCGTCAAATATTTAGGGGGTGTAGACACCCCAAATATTTGACGGATGTATGTCCGTCAAATATTTTGGGGGTGTAGACCCCCCAGACAACTGACGCATGGGCATGCGTCAAATATTTGACGGACATGCATCCGTCAAATATTTAGGGGGTGTAGACCCCCCAGACAACTGACGCATGGGCATGCGTCAAATATTTGACGGACATGCATCCGTCAAATATTTAGGCGGTGTAGACCCCCCAAACATTTGACGGATGTATGTCCGTCAAATATTTTGGGGGTGTAGACCCCGCAGACAACTGACGCATGGGCATGCGTCAAATATTTGACGGACATGCATCCGCCAAATATTTTGGGGGTGTAGACCCCCTAGACAACTAACACATGGGCATGCGTCAAATATTTGACGGACATGCATCCGTCAAACATTTTGGGGGTGTAGACCCCCCAGACAACTGACGCATGGGCATGCGTCAAATATTTGACGGACATGCATCCGTCAAATATTTAGGGGGTGTAGACCGCCCAAACATTTGACGGACATGCATCCGCCAAATATTTTGAGAGTGTAGACCCCCCAGACAACTGACGCATGGGCATGCGTCAAATATTTGACGGACATGAATCCCTCAAATATTTAGGGGGTGTAGACCCCCCAAACATTTGACGGATGTATGTCCGTCAAATATTTTGGGGGTGTAGACCCCGCAGACAACTGACGCATGGGCATGCGTCAAATATTTGACGGACATGCATCCGTCAAATATTTGAGGGGTGTAGACCACCCAAATATTTGACGGACATGCACACCGTCAAATATTTTGGGGGTGTAGACCCCCCAGACGAATGACGCATGGGCATGCGTCAAATATTTGACGGACATGCATCCGTCAAATATTTAGGGGGTGTAGACCCCCCAAATATTTGACGGACATGCATCCGTCAAATATTTTGGGGGTGTAGACCCCCCAGACAATTGATGCATGGCATGCGTCAAATATTTGACGGACATGCATCCGTCAAATATTTAGGGGGTGTAGACCCCCCAAATATTTGACGGATGTATGTCCGTCAAATATTTAGGGGGTGTAGACCCCCCAAATATTTGACGGACATGCATCCGTCAAATATTTTGGGGGTGTAGACCCCCCAGACAATTGATGCATGGGCATGCGTCAAATATTTGACGGACATGCATCCGTCAAATATTTAGGGGATCTACACTCCTCTGTGAATCAATGGGGCTATGAAGTCAAGGGGGGGGTATGAAATCGATTAGGGGGGGGGGGCTATGAAATTGAATGGGGGCGGGCCTATGGAATTGATAGGGGGGGGGCTATGTATTGGATAGGGGGGGGGGCTATGGAATTGATAGGGGGGCGTATGAAATTAATGGGGGGGCTATGAAATGGATGGGGGCGGGGTTATGAAATTGATGGGGGAGGGACTATGAAATTGATAAAGGGGGGGTTATAAAATTGATAGGGCAGGGGGCTATGAAATCGATGGGGGGGGGCTATGAAATTGAATGGGGGGGACCTATGAAATTGATGGGGGTGGCGCTATGAAATCGATGGGGGGTAGGGCTGTGAAATAGATGGGGGGTAGGGCTATGCAATTGATGGGGGGGGGGGGGCTATGAAATTGATGGGGGGGGGGCTATGAAATTGATAGGGGGCGGGCTATGAAATTGATAGGGGGGGGGCTATGAAATTGATGGGGGGGCATATGAAATTGATGGGGGGGGGCTATGAAATTGATAGGGGGGGGGCTATGAAATTGATGGGAGGAGGCTATGAAATTGATGCGGGAGGGGCTATGAAATGGAGGGGGGGGGCTATGAAATTGATGGGGGGGGGCTATGAAATGGATGCGCGGGGGGCTATGAAATGGATGGGGGGGGGGCTATGAAATTGATAGGGGGGGCTATGAAATGGATGTGGGGGGGGCTATGAAATGGATGGGGGGGGCTATGAAATTGATGGGGGGGGCTATGAAATGGATGTGGGGGGGGCTATGAAATGGATGGGGAAGGGGACTATGAAATTGATAGGGGGGGCATATGAAATTGATGGAGGGGTAAATAGGTGTCAAGGGGGCGCCTGGGGGAGCGGTGCCCCATCCACCCTCCCCCGGAACTAACTAAAGAACAGAGTAACATACCTCCTATTTTAATTTTTTGGGGGTTCGGACCTTGGTAAGCTGGTGGGAAGACACTCTACTGGAAAAGAAAACCTGAAAAAGAAAAACAGGCATACCCTCCCTAACCTCAACCACACAAGCAGGGAAATGACAGGGTGGGAGGGAGGGAGGGAGGGGAGGGAGGGAGGGGAGGGAGGGCGGGGAGGGAGGGAGGAAGGGAGGGAGGGAGGCTCTCTTGGGCGGCCGTAGGGGATGTGTTGTGCTGTGTTGTGGATGGGACAAGTCTAATATTGGGGGGGGACACAGGGGGGGGGGGGGCGAAGTCTGACACAAGGGGGGGGGGGGGGTAGAAAGGGTGTTGGGGTGGGGGGGGGGGGCTTGGGGGTGATGGTCCATAAAAGTCTGATGTCTGATGTCTGATAGCCGACTAGGTCGCTATACACAATCCTGGTGCGGGCCTCGCGACTTGTGAGGTTAATGCCTGAGTGGAATCTACCTCGTACGTGACGCATGTGCTGCCTGCTATCAGGTGGCAAAGATCTAAGATCATACTTCCTTGCCACATGTGCTATGACCTGGAACGGCTCATGGTTGTAGGGCGCTGGTGGTGTTCGACCTATGACACCCAGGATCCTGGAGGCTGCTTCTTTGGTGTTGTGCAATACAGGTTGCACAATATGAACCTCTTCCAGATTAGAGACCCCCTGAATATTGTTGGACCCACGCACACCAGTGAGACGTCCCCCTTTGTGCAAAAAGAGTTCTCCCGCCCCATCCTTATTCACCCAGGGACACGCCACACAGCCCTTTTGCCGGCACTCAGACCACAAATGGTGGTGATCGGCAGTGATTGCCCCAAGCCTTATCTGCAGGGTGGTGTTGTACACTGCACCAGCATACTTCATACCTTGCTTAAACGTACAAGAAGGCAGGGCTTGCAAGGCCGCTGCACGTTTGGGTAGCCACTCCCAATCACTGACCTTGGGAAGCTCTGGCGAGGTCAACATGTCTGTGCACCTAGGCACATTGCCAGACATTGGGAACCAGTGTCCCTAGAAATCAATTATACTCATTTTTGTGCTAATATTTGGACGGCCCCGGGGCTCGTAACCGTCTGCGTAGAGGCCTAAGGTCAGGGTGGCATGGGGTTGTGGGGGTTTCTGCCGCCCTTGCGCAGCCAACCAGCCACACTTCTGTAGAAGTAGATGGCACAGCTGTGGTAAAAACTTCCTGTTGTCCAGGGAGTAGTCCACTGCAGAAAGATGCAGGTCCTGCTGCTGCCTTAAAGCTACCGTTGACCAACCAACCCATGGTTGGAGATAGTCTAAGGTGCGCAAGACTGCGACTGGCACCACATCCTCATGGCGAAGGCGAAGTGCAGCCGCCTGGCACTGTGGTGCTTGGGTGACTGATGTGGCCTGTGTGGTAGGCAAAGGGCCAAGGGATCTACGCACAACTGTGAAGGTGCCACTTTGGGGGCGCTGTAGCTGGTCTAGGTCCTTGGCCTGCAAGGGGGTAGCCGTGGGAAAGTTCATGGCAAAGGCTGACACCATGAAATGATCAGCTGGAATAGGGCATATGCTGGCAAATGCCTCCAGCTTGGTGATCTCTCCCTTCGCCCATACAACATGGTTGTTCACAACAAATTCATGGTGAAACATGGTGCCTGGGAAACAGAAGATTGCACTGCGCCACTGTTTTGGTTTGTTTCAAAGGAACCATGTGTGCAAAGCCCCAACCAGTACCTTTCACCGGAGCCTTGATTTGCCAGGAATGGTTGCATTGCCAAACCTTGAGCAAAATTGAATTTCCCTGCCCAAACGCACCCAAACAATGAAGACGGTTCTCCCCGCAAAGCCAGCACACAGGTGCCAAAGCATCATTATACTTGAAATTGTGACACCGCGAGAGGGCAACTTGCGCCTTGGTGTCAGCGATAATCAACACGCAACGGGTGTTGGATGCCCTCCCTTATTCAAAACTTGCATCGCATTCACAGCCAACATATCAAGGTTCAAATTTTACTGGTGGGCCAGGTCGCGAAGAATTTGGGTGGACTCCCAGCCCTGGAGTAGCACCCATGAACCCAAAGGCAGACGGCTACCCACCTCTCGGACCGCAAAGTGCTCAAAAGAGCGTTGCCAAAGTTGGGTGCCATCAATGGAGATCCCCACCAAAACTTGGTTACCTTGTGTTACCGGGGGGTTATGCTGCCATGTACATGCGGCTCACTGGTGGCTGAGTGGAAATGTGAAGTTGGGGCTCTTTTCGGGCTCAGTTGTGCATTGCGATGTCTTTGTGCTTGTTTGTTGTGCTTTTTGCATGCTAGGTAATGTGCATTTAATGGTTTTAGAAGTTTTAGATACTCACTTGGTCAAGTTTCAACGGGGGTGGCACTTTTTTTGGCGACGGCTCAGTTAACTGAGCGCCCGACTGAGCCGTCACTGAGCCGTCACTGAGCCGGTTCACTTAGCTCTCACAGAGCGCTTACTACCCTTGGTACAGGCTAGAATACCCAATCTCGTTCTAGCCTAGAACATGCTAGAGAGGCTAGAACGAAAAAAAGAGGGGGAAACCCCCCCGCAGGGGGGGGGGGGATGAGGTGTCCAACCTGGACCCCCCTATCCATACTCGGGGGCCCATACTTTTTTTTCACAATTTCACTGTTTTCACCTGATTCCGGAGTCCAAAATTTTTTCGTTCTAGCGGCGTCTAGCGACGCTCGCTAGAACGTCGCTAGAACGGTTCGCTAGAACGCCGCTAGAACGATATATATATGAATGCTCCGCCACTCCTCAAAGAGAAGCTGCCCCGGCTACCATGGCCAGCCGTGGCCAATCACAGGGTCCCGATGCTGGACCCGACTCACGGAGCACCGGGTTCCCCCCCCCCCCACCCCCCGATTAGCCCCGTTAGCCCCCCACCGCACCCCATAGGTCACTTGGAAGGTCACTTGGCGGGCTGGCGCCGGGTCACGTGGTGGTGGGTTATCCCGATTAGCCCGGTTAGCCCGATTAGCCCCCCTGCCCGCCCCAGGCCCCCATTCGCGAGTCGCGACACGCAGGTTACCCCCCCTGCGTGGTGGGCGGTTGCCGGGGCTCATCCTTGCTCCCAACACCCCCCTTCTCACCCCCACCCCCCGTGTCCCCTTCCTTCTCACCCCCCTTGTCACCCCCCGCCTCACCCCCCTTATCACCCCCCTCCCCCTTGTCACCACCCTCGTCCCCCTCGTCGTCCCCGTCATCCCCGTCGTCCCCGTCGTCCCCGGCCTCCAAGGCCTCCCGGAGGTGGGCCTCCGCCTCCTGCCGGGTAAGGAAGAGGAGGTCCCCCGCAACCCGGAAGGTGCCCCCCTCTTTCTCCCGCTTCCTCTTCTTCCCCTTCTTCCCCTTCTTCCCCCCCTCCCCCTCCCCATTGGACCCCTGCAACACCACCCACCACTCCCCCGGGTCCAACTCCTCATCCCCATCCCCCAAAACCGTCCCTTGGCTGACGGTCCCCCCATTGCCCCCCTCCGCCCAAGGGACATACCGGGTGTCCCCCACACCCGGCACATTCCCATAGGGGTCCCGGCCCCTTTCTTGCATAGGGGGGGCCTGGGCTTTAGGGGGGGGGGGTGGCTTTGCCCTTGCCCTTGGCCTGCGGCTTGGCCTTGGGCTTGGGCTTGCAGGCTTGGGGGTGCGCCTCTTCGTCGCTACTCCCAAAGTGACGGGGGCGGGATTTTTTATTGGGGGCCTTGGGGGGGGGGTTTGGGGACCTTGGGGGGGGGGTGTCTTCCCCCCGCTGCTGTTGCTGCTGCTGCTGCTGCTGCTGCTGCTGTCATCCCCCCCCCCCCGGTCGTGCAACCTGGCCCAGCCCTTGCGCTGCTGGTCCATGCCCCCCGCACTCCTGCCCGCTTCCAACCTACCTGAACCCTCCAGCACCGAGAGGGCCAAATTGGGGTTCGCCCCCAACATCCGGCTCAAGTCGGTGACCCCCACGAGGCGCGTCCGCCCTCCACCATCGCGCCACTCCACGCGCACCCCGCGGGGGTCGCCTCCACACGTTTGCACGCTGACAACCTGAAGAGAAAAACAAAATGCAGGTGCGTTCTAGCGGCGTTCTAGGCAACTGCTCTAGCGGCGTTCTAGCGACGTTCTTGCGGCGGCGGTACGGCTGTGGCTAGATCGGCGCTAGAACGGTTCGCTAGATCAACGCTAGAACGCAATTGACATACGGTGCCTTGGCGGTCCAGGGCGGGGGAGATGGCCCCCAGTGCCTTGGCGAAGGCGTCCGCGGGGTTGGGGGGGTGCGGCTGCGGGGGGCCGCCAGGGGGGGCTGCGGCGGGCTTGGGCTTGGGCTTGGGCCGGGTGGCGATGCCGTGCACCAACCCGGCATACACCCCCCGGTTCGCCGCCTCGGGGCTGAAACCCCCGAAGTCGAGCAGCGCCGACCAGGTCGGCGTCCACACCCAGGCCTTCCCCACGCACTCAACCCCCCCCAAGCCCAGCCCCTGCCAGTAGTGGGCGACGAATCGCCGGTGGTTGCCCCCCCCCTTTTTCCGCTCGGGGATGAAGATGTTGGTTTGCGCCAACTCAAACATCTTCACCCCCCTTTAGGGGGGGGGGGGGGGACACCTCGCCCCACCGCTTGTTCCCGTGCCCCGGCAACTCACGTTGCCACCCCCACGACCCCTCGACCACCCCCAGGCGCAGGGGCTTGTCCAGGTGGACAACCCCCTCCCCGTCCACCCATACCCACCGCCCCGCCCCCAACAGCCGGTGGTGCACCCGCACCAACAAGAACTGGAGAGTCCATACCGGACTCTCCGGGGCGACGAGGAGAGGGGTGTCCATGTTTGGGGGGTGGGGGCCAGCCGGGACTGCGGGGTCCCATGGCAGGTCTTGGAGGGCCCCCGAAGCCCTTGACCGCATCAACCCCCTCAGCCAGTCGCTCGTCCCCCCCCCCCCCGCCGGCGCCGCCTCCACCACCTTGGTCTCCTCCTCCTCATCCTTCACGCTCGCCTCCTCCTCCACCTTTCCATGCACCTCCACCTCCACCACCTCGTCAACCTCCTCGTCCTTCACCCTCGCCACCACCGCCGCCAACTGCCTCTCGCACTGCCTCGCCGCCCGCTCGAACCCCTCCACCGCCGCCGCCTTCTCGGCCACCTTCGCCTTCGCCTTGCGAAGGTTGGTCTCCGCCCACTCCACCCTTTCCTTTCTCCGCTCCATCCTCCACGAGGGTCCGCAATTTTACCTCCGAGGCCCCCACTTTCGTCTCAGCCCGGGTCTTGGCCGCCCTGGGGGCGGCGCGGGAATCCAAGAACCCTTTGAGCTCTCCCCGTGCCGCCTCCACCTCTTCCGGTTCCTCCAACGCCGCCGCCCCCTTCCGGGCTACCGACGGGGGAGGGGGTGGCGACAGTGGACGATGGGCTTGGGGTTGGAGCTTGGGCTTGGGCTTGGGCTTGGCGAGGGGGGCTTTGGGGTGCGGGGCCTGCTCGGCCTTCGGCTCCTCCGCCGCAGGCCTGTCCGCCACCAGGGTTTGCGCAATCAGCGCCTGGGTTGCTGCGTTCTGTAGCACAAGAGCGTTCTAGCGGCGTTCTAGGCAACTGTTCTAGCGGCGTTCTAGCGACAGTCTAGCGGCCGATCGTGCTGCCTAGATCAAGACTAGAACGATTCCCTAGATCACCGCTAGAACGCACAACACGAAATATACCTGCCTCACCAGCTCGTCCAACTGCTCCCGCGTAGCCATCTTGGATTGCAAAAGTCTGGTTACGGGAAGCCTGCATATGACCCTGGCCCCTCCTTACCTCCATGGCATCCCTGCCCGAGCATGGCACTTGCGACCGTGGCCCCCCATGCACAACCCACGACACGTCAAAGTACGCCAACAACCATGTCATGCACTGCGCTTGCACATTGGCCTCCCTGTGGATGGCCGACAATTGACGACCCGACACCTCGTCCACCCCCTCCACCCGACAGCCCCCCCCCCCCCCCCCGGGTTGCTGTGCTCGTTGTGACCATGTTTCAGAAAGCGGTTAATGCTTTCCGAAATGTCACCAGAGAACATAGCCAGGCCAAAAGGCTTAATGTTCTGCAACATGGTATCTACATCCTGCTCAAGGCTTAGTAGATACCATGATGTTGTTCCAGCAGTGCAGTGTCGCCGGAAATCGCGCGTAACAGCGGCACAATTCAAAGGGTTAGAGCCCTGATATGTACAATAGAGGGCCTGCAGCAGGTCCCACATGTTCGCGATGGCCTTGTACTTGGCCGTGCTTGGCCTAATGCCGAGGCACTTAGCAATATCCGGCCATGCGTCAAAAAATTGGCCGTCTCCTCCCTATCCGGGGATGCTGACCCATAAACGCTCCAACTTGCACGCCTCTCCGACAGGAGAACTTGCAGGTCTCGACGGCCGCAGAGTGACCAATCTAGCCTCCTGATCGACAAACTCCCCCAACAAGCGGCCCATGGCCGTTGTCAAGTGCAAAATGCACAAGACGACCCACGGCACGTGGCAATTTCAAAATGGGCTGCGTACTGCAGCCGGCGGCTTGCAAGGATGGCGTCCCAAGGAGGAAGGCCGTGTAGTTGGCCTCATCACCCTCCATGGTCCGGGGGTTAGCACTACCCTCCCAAGTCTTCGTTGGGGCATTCCATATGCCCTCATTGAACATGGAGCCCACTTGGGGGCATGTGGACACCCCGATCACCCGTCGCGTCCACGGTTGATCCCCCCGAGGATCACCTTTGCCTCCTCCTTGGAGGCCCCCCATTGGACCAGCCCCGTGTCGATGATCTCTTGAATAACCTAAACACGAGACATGGGGGGTGGTTAATTTCGTTCTAGTCTAGTCCAATCTAGCGTCTAGCGAGCGGTGCTTGAGGCCGACTAGATCAAAACTAGAACGAGTGAAAGGCACTAGGTGAGAGGACTACCTCCCAATTGCTCTTCCACAACGTCCCAAGGGTGTCCATGGTCGCTTGTCCACAGGATGTCGCCTTCCTCCACGTACACGTGGCACATTGGGTCGGCGGCGTCCAGGGCAGGCTTGTCCGGCAGCAGCGTGTGGTATGGACAGCCGGGGCCTGACGGACCAACAGGGGCCATCCATTCGCCCAGCTGCTCGAACCGCGGCAGACCGACCGCACCCTGCAGTCCCTCTCCGAAGGCGAAGTACTGCCCCTAGTGGCTGAGAGCCCTGGGGTTGGGCAGCGGCCCGTCTCCCCTTGGCCGTGAAGCTAGCGCATCCTTGCCCCCTGGCAAAGGATCAAGGATGAACCGTTCCACGTCCATCCACTTGTGACGCTCGTCAGGGGTGAGGAAGCGGAAGAGAACAACCTGCTTCCCCACCCTCGGCAGCGCGGCGAGACCCCGATGTCTCGGCGGGGAGGCAAAGAGAACCAAGTCCCCTGAAACTGAAACTCGAAGGTCTCGACCCGCAGAGCGTCATGGTCTCCCAGGTGGCTGCCCAAGTGGACCTCCAAATGATACTTGTCCCCGAGGACAAGCATCATTGAGAGATGCCCGGGTAGCTCACCCATGCTAGGGAGCGTACCTGGTAACTTATCAACGTCATTATGCCAGGTCTGCTCCATCTTCCGCGGCGGAAATTGCCGACCAGTGCGTTGGGAAGAGATCGCTCATCTCGGGCCGGCGAGCACTGCACTGCTGACTGGCCCGTTGCAAGGGGTCCCTTCCCAACACAGAGATAAGTTTGCCAGGCCGAGTACCCCAGCGCCGTAGCAGCTTGGGATCAGCCAAGCACTCCTCGCGAGAGTGTGCATTGCACATCAGATCCCCAATTTCATCCGGCTCGGTGCCGCAGGAGTCGACGAGAATGCGGTACCAGTTCTCGCACTCCTTCGCCTCTAACGCCCCCTAACCACCCGGACCCCCAAGTCGCACAAGGACTCATCCGACTCAACGACATGAGCCGGGAGTTCATGTGAGAACACCGGGGCAGCCAAGGAGATACAGGGGGGAGGGGAGGCGGCACCGCGGAGGAACACGGACTCCTTGGTCCTGTACAGGGCTGGGGTGGTGTAGTCGGGCACCACATGGCACCACTCGGGAATGATGGGACAAGCCGAAAGGCTTTCCCACCATTCCCCTGACACCACCCCGACCCCGAAAGGCAGGGCCTCAAGGAGTCCCTTCTTGGGTGCAACATGGCTGACACCAAGATCTGCAGTCCAACCGTGCTGCAGATGTTTGGTGTCATGAACCCGTGTCCCGAACTCCTGGGGGGTACCGATCAGCTTTCCTAAGGACTGCTGACACAAATCTTGGACAGCAGCCACAGGAAAGTGGAAGCGTATGGCACGAAGGGCTGGATGCACCTGGCGTAACATTTGGTTGTGCCGGTGCATCGAGATCTTTTTAAGAAGGGTCACATCGGACACGGTGATGTGGACCACTTCTGGGGAAGGAGAAGGGAGCTGCTGGGCCCATAGCTTCAAGGGCTCCAGGTCCGTGGAAGGCACCCCCGGGTACGGTGCCTCTGCGAAAGCGGTAGGTACCCGGGGGCGACTAAGGAATGACGTGAGAGCCTTTGAAGCCGCTGGTTCCAGGCCTGGGGCGACATTAGACATGGTGTGAAAGAGAGCACCTATGGGAGCGAGAAGGAATGGATGGGTAGGCAGATAGGGGGGCGGAGGAGAGGCGGAAAGGGGGGGGAATGCTCTGAGTGAGCCCCCAATTAGCTCTCACTGAGCGCTCACTGAGCGCTGAGTGAGCCATTTGGCGCGCTCAATGAGCGCTTACCCTTGGTACACGCTAGAGAACCCAATCTCGTTCTAGCCTAGAATGCTCTAGCTAGAACGTTCTAGCCTAGATTAGATCAATACTAGAACGATACAATGTCTCCCAACATATCCCAATTTCTTCATTGTTCCGTGCGTGCGTGCGTGCATGCTTGCTTGCTATTGTCCGTCGTGCATTGTTCCATGCTTCCTTCTTTCCCGCTTAGATATTGCACATTTCTTTGCAATGAAACGCCCCGCCACTACCCCCCTTGCTCCCTCCTCACCCGGGAAGGATACTTCCCTCTTGTCCAAGGCACTACGGGAGTTGAGTGGGGCCTCAAACCTCAAGGATGAGCGGGTGGGCCATTACTTAGCCACCTGGGCGCTATCATGCCCCCTAGCACGGCGGCAATTCAACAACGCCGTCCAACATGTGAAGTCCGCCACTTCTACCCAAACCACGGGTGAGGAGTGCAAGGCCGCCGTTGAGGCATACGCCGCCTCCCTACTTCCCCCCACCGCCATGTGTGAACTAGTGCTCAACATGAGGGCCCCCAAGTCGTCGTGGAGGACCCTCTTGGAGCTCTACACGCTCCGTAAGTTGGAGTATCACCGCACCGTCCCTAGTGGCCCCTACTCCCGGCCAATTTGTACCGGGCGGGCTTTCCAAGCCCGTTGGAAGGAGTTGGTCGCCCCAGTGCAATTGGACAACCCCGTTGCCACGGTGTTGCCCAAGGCCACCGGGATCTCATGGCCCTTCGCCTCATGGGTCACATACATCCTCTCCCGGCCGGGCTTGGTGCAGTCAATCAACCGCACCTTCCCATTGACGTTCATCGTCCGGGGAGATGCCTACCCCGTGGCTGGGGGCAATTGGACCCAACTCACCATCTCCTTGGCCAACTTCGAGCGGTTGGCCCGCTCCCCAGCGGGCCTTTGAGTGTTGAGCATGGCCAATTGCGATGACAAGGCCATCATGGCTCGGCCTGGGTAACAGTGGACCCGGGGAGGCCGCCATGCATCAGCAGTATTGGGCCCCCTCATCCGGCCCCATCTCTGCACAGCAGGCTTTGCTGCTTGGCTTCTCCTGACATTGCAGGCCGGAGAAGCGCTGTACAAGGAGCGATGCGGGCGCCGAGGTCCCGCATTTGATGGTTGCATCTGAAAGCGGCAAGGTCTTACTCGCTTCTCCCCCTGCCCTGCATGATTCACATCGGGGTGTTGGGGGGGATATTAGTAGGGGGCGCGACTGGGTGGTGGTGGGGTGCACCAAGGTGTTTGCCAAGGTGGGTTTGGGGCTGTGGGCCTGTGGGGCTTTGGGCTGGCAGGGGGTTCTTTGTGTGTTATGCGTGTAATGCCCCACGGGCGCGCTTAACATGTGCACAAGGTGCCCAACAAGTGGGTTTAACATGTGCACAAGGTGGCCAGCGCGTGGGCCTCCTGCACAGGCCATGCCAGTCTGCTGCTGGCCTTTATGGGGCATGTATGGGGGCCTGTATGGGCCCTGTGTATGGCCTTCATGGGGCTGTGCTCAGGCGGCTTCAGCATCCTGCCGCCAGCTGCAGTTGCTAGTCTGCAGGTGCAACTGAGAGCTGACTAAGCCATTTGGCACGCTCAAGGAGCGCTCACTGAGCCATTTGACGCGCTCACTGAGCTCTTAGTGAGCGCTCACTGACCGCGCCAAATGGCTCAGTGAGTGCTCACTGAGCCCAATTAGCTCTCACTGACGGCTCAACGAGCTCTCAGTGAGGTGGAACCCGGGACCAGGCCGTTGCAGTGGTTTGCTGCCGTTTGCATCTTTATCGAAACTGGTACTTTTGGAGTCCCCCCCCCCCTACATTTGCATGCTCAATTTCCCGTTAACAAGCCTTTGGTTGATGCGAACGGCAGCAAAACACAGAGTCAACGCCCGGTAACGTTCGCGCCGCCCACCAAAGGTGCCAGCAGTTCCTCACTACGACCGCTTCAACGGCAACTGCCACGGGCGTCAGTGACGAAGGAGCCGGTGCCGGGGACATCGGAAGCGGAGCCCGCGATGGTGAGAGCCGCGGTTGACAAGGGTGAGGGGCGGGTGGGCCCATCACTCGCCAACCTGGCCATCGCGTCCCCGGTCCCTTTGCCACCGGTGCAGGCACCCCGGGCCAGTGATGTACGCGCGGGCTACTCGGGGCTCTACATTGCCCCGGTCAACAAGCAGACCGCACCGGCGTACCTCCTCAACAGGACGGTTAACGTGAAGGGGGCAACGCGGCACTCCACCGAGAGGTGGTAGTGGAGCGTCATCCTCCACGCGTGCACCGCCCCGCAAACAAGCACGCCCGGCTAGATGCACCCGCCCTGCAGGGTGACCGTCACCGAGGATTGTGGGCTTGTGGCAAGGGGAGGGAAGATTTTTTGTAGCCCGCTTTGCTTACCGGCTGGGGTCCAAACACTGGTGCTTGGACCTAGCTGTGGAAACGGAGGAGGGGGGGTTGCTGGCCCGCGCTGGCTCAATTGCTTTGGAGTAGGTGGCGTCATGGGAAGTGCAGGGGGAGGGGTTTTTCTTGGAGGCTTGGCACGCCATGCGCGGCCACGTCGCCACCTTCCGTGCCAGTGCTCTGGGGGGGGCGTCATCGACCCAGAGGTGGTCAGTGATGGGGAGGTGACGGAGGGGGGGAGTGATCGGAGTGCCCGCGGTGGGGGTGGGGGTGGGAAAGGGAAAAAGCAGGCAGCCCGGGACAGCAAGCCCCCCCCAAAAAAAAGCTGGCGGGCAAGGGAAATGCACCCGTACCACAAAAGGCGGCTCTGGAGAGCCCCCTTCGTGAGCTTGGATCACCGGGCACCGTGCCCATGACCGTGTGCCGGGAGGCATGCTGTGACCGTGACCAGTTCTGCCAGGAGCGGGATGCTGCTCGTCTGGCAGCGGAAGCAGCCTCCCGTCTCAAGGAGGAGCTGGACACGGTCAAGCGGCAACGGGACGAACAGCAGGCCCAGCTCGTGGACTCTGAGCGCAAACGGGCTGGCAGTGAGGCACGCCCGGAGGTGCTGCAGCGGTCCAAGGGCTTCAAGCCCCCTGAATCTGGGCCGGGGGCTGCATCCCCCTCCAAGTCAGGGGTTCTGGCTGCACCCGCCGCCACCTACAGCACGCAGTCCGTGCAATTCCTGGCATCGGGACTGTTGGAGTACGCCCACTTGGCCACGCGGCAGATAGCCGACGCCAAGTCGTCGCGCCAGCAGCTGCAGACCATTGAGGGGCTGGCTCGAACAACCACAATGCCGGACCTCAGCGTGGACAGCCTGCTAAAGGTTGTGACGGAAGTGGCATCCCGCTTGCAGAACGCCTACCGCCGGTACCGGTCGGATGTGGTGGCGGCTGCTCAGCGGGCCTGGTTGGGGCCCAAACTCCGTGGTTGGCAGTCCGAGTTCTCTCCCGAACTGCAGGCGTTGTGGTAGCCGCTGAACCCCCCGCTACGTGGTTCGTATATATGTATGGTATATATTATTGTTGAGCACTTCATGGTGCCGAACTTTCTTCTGGGGGGCCTGGGGCCACAGATTTCAGCGTGCTGTGCACTTCTTGGGCCACCAGTTTCTGCCCTGCTGTGTGCCTTTTTTTCACAGGTCAGCGTACCGTGATTCTGGCCGCCTACCAATTGCAGTTGTATGTTAATTTGTTTCACGGGGCTGAAAATTTTTCAAGCAGGCCAGGGGCCACCACTTTTCGCCCTGTTGTGGGCCTGTGTTCAAGAACACTTGCATGAGCAGGGCCAAATCTGGCCCCTGTGGTATGTTGGGCCTTTTTTTCAAGCAGGCCAGGGGCAACCACTTTCAGCCCTTTTGTGGGCTTGTGTTCAAGAACACTTGCATGAGCAGGGCCAGCTCTGGCCCCTTAGGTATGTTGGTACAACAAACAGTCATTTTTTACCACGTATTGGCCTCTTGTGTGGTGCTTGTGTAGTGCCTGTCTGTAGGTGCGCAGTGACTGAGAGGTAGCTGAGAGCTCACTGAGCGCTCACTGCGCCGTTTCGCGCGCTCACTGAGCGCTCACTGCGCCGTTTCGCGCGCTCACTGAGCTCAGTGAGCGCGCGAAACGGCGCAGTGAGCGCTCAATGAGCGCGCCAAACGGCTCAGACAGCTCTGAGTTGGGTGGATGGCTGGGCCCTCCAATTGTTGGCCGCCACAAGCTGGTGGTTATGGGCAGGGGGTGAAGGGGGGATGTGCCACCTACCACCAGGGATTGAAAACAGGGTGTGTGCCATGGCTGTCGGGGGGGGGTCTTCACCGCAAATTACGGCATCAACCGGGGGGAGGGGGGCATCAGAGCGGGCAATGAAAGTGGCGATGACAGGGAAGGATGAGACACTTCCGGGGGGGGGGGGGATATGATGGGACAAACACCCTGGCGGCATCTCCGGGGTGGATATGTGTACCCTTCGTGAACCGGCCGTTTGAATCCGAGATTCACGGTACCGTGACTTTCACCCAATTTTGCTGTGTTTTGCTCGTAACTTGGTGCTATGGTGTGCTTTTGTCGTGCTACCTTCGCCCAAAGTAAGATCCAACAAATATGTGCAATTTAGAGGTTTGAAGTCCCCGCATGGTTCAACACATTTGGTGAAATTCGCGTGCATTTGAAATTCACGCACCCAGATTCACGCATAAATTCACGGTAGATTCACAGATTCACGACAATGTGAAATTCGCACGAATTTCGTACAAATTCGTACGAATTGCGCACGAATTTCGTACGAATTTCGCACGAATTTACCCTCATTTCCACCGTTTCGCTTTCTCACAGCTCTCAAAGCCTTTCTTCGCATTCTCTTTTGACAATGTCCCAGCAGACTATGTCGCAGCTCGCCAGCCAGGCCTCTCGCCCCGACCCCGCAGCCGACACCCTCACCCATTACCAAGTCCTCCCCGTCGCCCACCATCAATTGGAGGAGGCGACGTACCAGTCGGGGGCACTGGGGGTGGATGATGTTGTGGGCTGGGCAGCATCCCTCGACCCCTCCCCCGATGTCATCCACATCGACATGCGCAGCCCCACCCGCAACTCCTACCTTGGGGGGAGGGGATGGGCCACAACCTTGTGGAGGGAATAGCGCCGCCAAATCGCCTCCCTTAAATTTCTGCACCTAACCCCTCTCCCCTCCAGTGTTGACCAGCTCCTCAACTCGATGAGGAATAACCCTGTGGGGAAGCCTAAGGACGCCCACGTCAAGGTGTGCCCCACCACTAACCTCTTCCATACCCCCCCCCCCACTGCGATATGGTGTGCCTGCAGGATCTTGCTGCAGGTGCACCGGCAGACCATTCTTTTTTCCCTTTTTCTTGGCACCTTGCCAAGCCCCGGTGGTGGGATGATTTGGGCATCGCCCCTTTCCATCCCACCATCCCCCCCCAGGTGCACATCCCCGACCTCACCCACCCCACCTTCTACAGCACAACTTCTTTGCAATGGTACCGTGGTGCCTCATGCGCCCCCCCCTTCATTTCAAGTGAAGCCCCCTCCGCACCGAACCCCTTCCCGACCCCCCTCATGGGGTGATGGGCAGCCCTAACCCCGCCCCCGACAGGGTTGGCCCCTCCTAGCCGCCCCTCAACTTTGTTGATGGGAACGGCTACATTGTTCTTCGGGGGCTTGTGGAAGCACGGGATTGTGAGGTGGGGTGGAACAAGGTGATGAAGGCATGGAGCAGGAGCGACGAAAAAGTCGTCGCAAAAAATTTTGAGCTCCTTTTCAACGCCGCGCGGAGTGAGGATCAGGCCAAGGATGCTGAGCTCCCCCGGCGTTGGCAAAGCAAGAGTAACTTGGGGTCGGGGGTGGGGGGGCCTCTCTTCAAGAAGTTCTGCCCCCACCTCACCGAAAGTGTCCCTAGGGTTGGGGACCTCCACCCAATGACGCCGGGCAGCGTCATTGTGGCGAGTGTGGGGAGTGGGCCGCAGCTCCCCCACACCGACGTCGTCACCCACCCCAAGGTGCTCCCCCCCAAAAGCAGGGACATCTCGGGGTGCCACCTGAGTAGCTTCCTCTGCTTGTCAGAGGACTACCAGGTGGCGGTGCAGACGGGGACGGCCCTGGGGGAGGCGGGGGAGGCGCGCTGGAACACCGTTGAGCTGCATCGGGGGGACATGCTGCTGATGGTGGCCACCAGCCGCCACCATGGGTTGCCTGCCCTCCCCGACTACAAGGATGGGCTGCAGGGGGCTCTTTTTCACTTGTGGACCCCCGACCGCCGACACAAACACCACCAGCCCAACACCACACACCTGGCCGCCACCCCCCCCAAGGAGGCCCTGGACGTTGCTGGGGATTTGTCCAGCTGGAACTTCCCCAGAGTGGACCAGGTGTTGTGGGTGGGGAAGGGGGCGGTTGGGAGGGTGGGGTTGTGGCAGGGGGATGCTGCCCAGGCCCTCTTCGCCGACCCCCCCGACTTGGTCCCGGCAGGCCCCCCCACCTGCCCCTTCTACTGCACCTTCCTCTCCCGGTCGGCCCCGTCCTCCGACGTCGCCGTCATCGAGGTCGGCGAGCAGTGCACGCTGTTCTTCGTGGGCAGCGTGCACCAGCTGGAGGTCTGCAAGGGCGACAATGCGGAGTCGGAGATCCACTTCGCCATGACCGGCATTGCCCCTCCGGAGCGGCCGACCACGCTGTGGCACCTGGTGAACAGGGTCCCAGCGTGGCGGTCGCCCAAGTGCGCGAAGACCGGGGCATGGAGCATCACATACCCATGTGAGTGCAAGGTGTGCCTGCTTGTGTGTTTGCTTTGTTTATTGGCAAATTGGACGAAATTCACGTGAAATTCGTATGACATTCGTACGAAATTCGTACGAATTTCGTACGAATTTCAGGTGAATAAATTTGTATGAATATTCTCGAAATGTAAAATTCGCACCGAATTCGTACGAAATTCGTACGAATTTCGTACGAATTTGGTCCAATTTGCTCCTTTTGTTCTTGCATTGCCTCGTGTCCACTCCCCCTTTCTCAATTTGTGCCTTGCACACTTCCCCACATGTGCAGGTCCCGTTTACCGCGTGGTCGCCGTATATTCGGCACCACGCCAAGCGCAAGTACAAGCCCCGGCCCCGATTGCCCGAGGAGCGCGCCCAGCCCCCGGAAGGCCCCGGTGGCGACCAGCCCGCAGGCACCGGTGGTGGACGGGCGCCAAGCGAGGCCGGCAGTGTGCGAAGCGAGGGCTCGCGGCGCTCTGGACGTTCGAGACGCACCGGCAGCGAGGCCAGCAGCGCCGCGGGGCATGTGGCGCGCGAGGTGGTGGTGCCCATGCCGTCCCGCGACGACTTGGGCGAGCCACACGGACCCCCCCCCCCTGGACCGGGTCACCCGGGCCGCCGGGCAGCCGGATCCGGCTTGGACCCAGCAGGTGCCGCCCGGGCCCGATGGGCGGCAGCGGCATCTCAGTGCCGTGTGGAACATGGTATTGGAGTCCCGGGGGGTGCAGGGCACCTTCCGCATCTCCTTCCCCTACCCCATTGTGGTCAGGGGGGGGGCCAACCTGCCCGCGGGGCAGGAGCTGGTGGGCATGTTTGCCTACCGGCTTGTGAGTGGGCACTGGCGGGTGCAGACCGGGGTGTGGCGGATTGGGGAGGAGGGGACGGTGACCACGGCTGGGGTTTTTGGGCTGAATGTGCTCACGGGTTGGGAGCAGCGGAGGCCGGAGTGGGCGGACGTGGCATGGCCTGCCATGCACGTCCATCTGGGGAGGCAGCGCAAGATGGGGGTGGCTGACGTCATTGACGTCGAGGAGCAGGACGAACCCCCCACCCGCAAGCGGAAAGGGCGCCCCCCCCAAGGGGACACCGAGCCCCCCCCCCCCCCCAAAGCCGCGCGTACGGCCACCCCGGCGGAGCGGGCGGTGCGGGCGGAGCAGGCGGAGCCGGTGGCGGGGCGGGGGCGGAGGGGGGTGGTGCAGGAGTGGATGGAGCAGCAGCGGGCGGGGGCGTGGGAGGCACGCGCGATCAGCGCGGAGGCCGCCAACCGCGACCTCGAGGCCCGTCTGTCCAGGGCCAACGAGGACAGGCGGGACCCCGAGTCGCGGTTGGCGGACGTCACCAAGGAGCGTGACCGGCTGGCCGCCGAAGTGAAAACTCTGGAGCGCGACCTGGCGACGTCGCGCAAGGCAAAGCCAGCGGCACAGCCGGCAGAGGCAGTGGAGAGGCCTGAGGGTGCCGAGGCCCCCCCGGGGGACAGGGGGGGGGGGGGCAGTGCCGCCGGTGTCCGGTACCTCCTGGCTGGCGCACAGGCGTGGCATGCCCAGGCCGAGGCGTGCGCCGGCCAGATGTCGGCAGTGTCCACCGGCCTGCGGATGGCCATGTTGGGCAGTGGCAAGCCGGTCGATGTGGAGAGCGTGCCCCCCGACACCCCCAAGGTGAGTGCCGCACTGTAGGAAGTGCGCCGGCGGTACCCCCCCCACCGCCTCACGTCGGCGGCCATGGACACCTCCTTTGTGGAGGCGGTGGGGGAGCAGAGCTCCTAGGGCTCCGCTAGCCGGAGCTCTGCTCTAGGGGGGGGGGGGTGCGTAGTTCACCCTTTAACCTCGGGACCACCTGTCCCTTCTAACCTCCACGAATGTTATCGTGCCCCCCCCCCCCCCAGGGCATGGGCAGTTTGACCGACATGTGGGGCACTCCCCCCCCACTTTGCGAAATTTTCTGCAGCACTTTTAGTACTTTATTCGGGGTATGCTATGACCCCTGACCTGTTTGCGATATTTTCTGCAGCACTGTTTGCATTTCATTCGGGGTATGCTATGCCCCCTGACCTGTTACACTACTGACTGAGTGTCAGCCCGAATGACAACCGCTGGACTGGGTGTGTGATAACCCATGAGCACCATCCTGTGCTTGCTTTCTGAGGGTCAACGAGGGCACAAGGATGAGGCTTCGGCAGAAATTCTGTGACAGTCACGTGAAATTCGCACGAAATTCGCACGAAATTCGTACGAAATTCGTACGAATTTCATGCGAATTTCACATTTCCAGAATATTCACACAAATTTATTCACGTGAAATTCGCACGAAAGTGGTACGAAATTCGTACGAATTTCGTGCAAATTTATGTGAATTTCTTCAAATTGCATGCGAATCACAGTAGAGACCCACAAAATTTAGTTGTTTGCGGGAGGGAGATGGTAGAAACCTTGCGATGAATGCCTCCCCCATTCAACAGGTCTTGTATCTCACACCATGCCGCGGCCCAAGGAGCCATTCCATCTGCTAGCGGGTCGTACACAACGGAGGCGCCTACAGGAGCTCCCGGAAGTTGTTACCAAGGAGCTTGCAGCACCCTACACCGTCAAGTACTTGCCCGACACGGGGCAAATAGTGCTTACCGCCGAAAGAAGAGTTGTAGCCACCTTCCAGCCTGAGCCCACCATGGAGGAGAGGTTGATTATGGCCGTCTGGAGCATCCGGTCATTGCACCTCTCTAGGACGGAGTCCCGGTACCTAGTGGGGAGCATGACGTACGGTGGGGTATGGGACCAGGTGTACGGCAGGCTTCGGCAGCTAGCGTTGCCGGAGTCCCGGGCGTTCACTGCCTATACGGGAGACGACACGGCCATCAATGGGGCGGCCTGCTACCTACCCGACCGCATCGGCCACCTATTCAAGTATCGGCCACCCCCACCCTCGGACATCATGCAGCCCGGGGACCGACGGCTGCATTGGTTGCCTATTGCGGTGGACGGTACATCGAGGCATGAGGCCTCGTACGTCCATTGCACGCTTGGTGGCACCGCCAGCCCCAACCAACTATCTAGTTGGTGGCTACTAGGGGGCACTGAAAAGTGGGAGACCCTCTACGCGGCCTCCCAAGAAATTGATTTTGATGATGAGTTGCGCAAGCCCACAACCGTAAGTTTTAAGGATACGGGAGGGAAGGATAGGCAGTCCCTTTTTTTCTCTGTGCAGATGGTAAAGCACAGGTGCTCATGGCGGGCTGCCAAAACTGGAAGGCGGAATCCCCTGGTGCCAATATGTGTTGGGTCTGCATACGTAACCGTGCTCTGTGCCTTGCTACCTTTGGCACAACAAGTGCGATAGACGGCAACTGGGAACCGGCCGTTGCCATAAATTCTATATATAGGACCATTACGAGTGATAGGCGAGTGCCTGATTATGGCCTCCATGGGGTCCTTCGTGTCCTATTGTGTGCAATCAACGGGACACGGGACCTAGTTGTACAATTGATAGGGAAGGCACCGGCCAATGTGGCATGCACCATGCTGCAACCGGTTCTAGATGAGGCACGGCTTGCTGCACGAACTTGCACCCGTGCCTCATTAAATAATGACAAGGCAAACAGCAAGGGGAAGGTGAGGATGGAGTGTGCTGCTGCCATCCATTTCATGCGGAATAGGGGTTGGGAGAAGATAATAGATGCTTGCCTACAGCAGCCTAGTGTGAGGCAGTATCAAGTAGGGGGAAAAAGTTGGGAGTCGGTGTGCAAAACGTGGTGGGATAATTTTGCAGGCACGTGTGTATACGCGTGGCGTTCCGCATGGTTCTCCGGGGCCGACTTGGGGCGGCTCCGGAACCATAGCATAGCCATGGGCGCTGCCCACAATGAGCTCCAGTGGGGCAAACTTCTATGGACGCATCTTTGGATCGACCACATGTATTATTTTGCAAAGAAGTGGAGAATCTTGTCAAAGTTCTCCTGCTTGGCCATGGAGGGAAGTCACCGGAGGCTGAAGCGCATGTTGTGCAACAGCGGGGGCCTAAGCCTCCTCCGGGGGAGGCTAGGGGTGCAAGTGGTTGTGGACAACCACACCATTGACGATAGCCTTTGGTTGCATGGGTGGGAGGCGACCAAAAGGGCTCAACATGGGCAAGGGCCCATAAGTGTACAAACATATGCAAGCCGCACAAGAACACGGCTTCTAACCGACATGCAGCACCTTCAAACTCTACAACGGCGGTTCCGGTGCCGCAAGAGACGGACATGAGATCCCCTTACAAACCCAGACCATTGTTGCCTGCGACCGGGGTGCATGCTGGGGGGCCTACTAGGGGTGTGAGGACAAATCAGGGGGTGCACACCGGTATCATTTGTGTAAAATCACGTGATTTCACGTGAAATTCGGACGAAATTCGTACGAAATTCGTGCAAACTTCGTACGAATTCACCTGAATTCACGGCTGTGAATCGGTTACAGGCTTGCCGGGTTTCGGGACCTCACGTTTTGGGCACGGTTCGGACATGATGGATGCTTTTGGGGCGGGACTTTCATTGGATGATGCGCAACAAAGCTAGCGGAGAAATTTTGGCCCCTCACAGCCCTCGGAATGAACCAAGAATATGGCATTTTCCCCCAAAAACCTCAAAATTTGGGTAAATTCACGTGAAATTCACGCAATTATTCAAACGGCCACTTAACGGCCGTTCACGAAGGGTACATGACGGGACAAACACCCTAGCGGCATCCCCGGGGGGGGGGATGGGACAAACACCCTGGTGCAACCCCACTACCCCACCCCGACAAAGAGTGTGAATCCCGCAGGGGCAAGGGGGGGGGAGGCTAGAAAGGGACAACAATCCAGGGGAAACAGGTGGGGGGGTATAGCAGAGAGATATGAACAGAGATAATTGTGCCGCAAGCACGGGGACTGCATGTGGCATTACACCTATACCACAGGTGCTCCACAAAATGCCACCTAAACGTCCGTTTTCCTTGTTGGGGACGCAGCGCCAGCGCGCAACCGTGATTGAGCATTTGGAGGCCGCGGTGGCGGCCGCCCCATGTGACGAATATCGGGCCAAGCTCCAACCCGATGGTGGCATTTTCTGCTATAGTCCCTCAGGACTATAGCCGACCCACGGACACCGATCCCGACGTCAAGTTGGAGGCCTTGCGCGTGCGGATGCGTAGTTAACAGATGTTGCGCTGCGACATGGCCTACCTGCTGCCCGACTTGGATAGCACCGTTAGCTCGGCCGACGTGGCCCCGTGGCTGAAGCACCTCATCCAACCCGCTAGCCAGCGGGTTTGTATCCTTGAGGGGGAGTATGAAATGCAAGGGGCGTACTACAATATTGCTGAGCGGCTAGCCCTGCTGAATGAAGCGCGTGCCGTACGCACCCCGGAAGCCTTGCAACCGGGCGCGCAGCGCAACACATGGGTGACCATCGGCGTTGAAAGCAGCAACCGATGGAATCGGGCCTACGTCCACTGTGCAGTGGCTGTACCGGGTTGTGAGCCCACACAGCTTGCCAGCTGGTGGCTGTTCGAGGGTAGCGAGATGTGGGCCACGGTGTACAACATGCAATCGGAGTGTGACTTCGATACTCAGCTCCGCGCTGCTACGGACCAGCAACCGCCGCATGCGGATGGGGTGGCGCGCAGCCCCCTATTCTTCGTCCGGGCCGATGGCAAGGCCCACATCATGCTGGCGGGCGGGGACGGCTTCACCAAGAAGAGCCCCGGGGCCATGGTGTGCCACTGCTGCGCACTTTGTCAAGGCCCGGCTGTGGGGCCCACTGTTGCAGCTGGTTGCACCGGTGATCTGGAACCATCAAGTGGGGTGCAGGCCATGGGTTGAGGTGTGCACGGAGTGGTGGGAGGCGTTTGCGGCCATGGCCGAGGTGACCTGGAAGGACGACTTTCTGAGTGGTGCAGAGCAACGTACCTTGTTGCAACGCCAGCTGACCATGGGGGCGAGGCACCTTGTGGGATGCAGCGTTCTAGGGCGTGGTGCGGAACCCCTAGTTAGAACGCAATCTCTGGAACACCCACCTACCCTCAATTTTGGGGCAAACCACCTGAAAAAATGGATTCAGCACCCTCAAAAACCCCCCATCCCCTTTCTTTGCTCACATAACCTTCATTGTAGGGGTGGTTTTTTTCGGGGGGGGGTCAAAGAGTTAGAGCACAGTTAGAACAGAGTTGGAACGCAGTTAGAGCACCTTGCTCTAACTAGTTATCGCGCTAGTTATCGCGCGATAACTCAGTTATCGCGTAGTTATCACGTGTAGTTATCGCGCACCCCTCCTCCCTCCCTCCCTAGGACAAACAACACAAAACACTTGGCACAAAGCATGTGTGGTCGTTTTTCATACAAAGTCATCAATGTCTGAGGCCTTGGCTGCCTCCAGTCCCAAAAGCCGTTGCTCCAGGGCGTTCATGGACATGCAATGGTGCATGTGGCGGAGGGACACACTTGGCCTCACCAAGGACCAACCCACAGGGGGGCGACTACAACCGGTCCTGATGCGACATACCCCCAAGCTATCTGTCAAAACTCGGGGGGGGGGGGGGGGGGGGGCTGGGGGTGGATCTGGGGGGGGTCGGCTGGGGGGTGTAGGGGGGGGATTTCGGCTGGGGGGGGGGGGTTCCCAAGGTGGGGGGACTTGCGGGCGACCCACTACTACCACATGCATACCTCCTGGGGGGTTGTGTGTCTGGGGGTTGGGGGGTACGGAGGTATGTATGCGATAATAGCGCTTTCTCGTCCTTGCCGAGAAGAAAGTCTTAAGGGTCGCCGTGTTGCCCCCCGCTTGGGAGCGGGGGGGCAGGAGGCTTTGACTGGGGCAAAGGCAGGGCCGCGGGCTGACGTTTGCAGTTAACATGTCTGGGTCAAACAAACAAGTCGAACACCCCACATTTCACATTGTGGGTGGCAGCATCCCGCGCCAGGGGCCCCTTGTCCGCGGGCTGATGTTTGCAATTAACATGTCTGGGTCAAACAAACAAGTGGAACACCCCACATTTCACATTGTGGGTGGCAGCATCCCGCGCCAGGGGCCCCTTGTCCGCGGGCTGACGTTTGCAGTTAACATGTCTGGGCAACAAACGACATTTGTATAGCGCCTCGTCTTGCGAAATCTGGCGCTCACACTAGAAAAGGGGGCGCCGTTGGCGCCAGGCGGAAAAAAGGGGGGCGCCGTTGGCGCCATGTCCCCAGCCCACTATCTGTCAAAACCCGGGGGGGGGGGGGGCTGGGGGGTGGCGCATACAAGGACCGGGCCCGGCCGCCCCCCCGTGGACCAACCCTTAAAACAATTTTTGAGCCTCCTTTTGTAAGGCCCATGCCGATACTCCGTTGGGATGGAGGAAAACTGAAAAATGTTCCTCCATTTCTCGGCAAAAAAGGTGGAATGTGCCAAGCACCAATGGATCCACCTGGTGGGGGACCAACCTGAGTCTCCCCACGCTTTTGAAAATTTTGTGGTCAACGCACGGTGGCGTTCCACTTGGGTTAGAGTGTACAACTCCCTCACCCTCCAAAGCTCATACAAACCCTCAATGCATTTCACCATGACATGCACAACAACCCATAACATAGGTCCCCCAGGGGTCCTCACTGTGGGGACATGCTTTTTGAGGCAATCCACAAATTGCCTTTGGAAGGGGGGGGGGGGTTAGGAAAACTTTGGTGCTTGTTAGATCGAAATCTTTTTCTGTGGCCCTCGAGGCCGAAGGGAGGCGTTCCCTCAGAGGGATGCCTGAGGTCTCATCCTTGAGGGCTTGTTTGAAGGCCGGCATCACCCATCGTAAACCCCTCAGGACCGCCAAGGCGACGGACCCCAAGGAGCTTTTGATGGTGCTCGCACCAAGCGTGGGCAGCAGCAAGGGCCATTATCAAAGAATACGAAGGCTTTGAGAGCTACAGCGAAAAGGGGAACCATAAAATGAAGCGCGATAACCCACGCGATAACCCACGCGATAACTAGTTATCGCGCGATAACCCCCGTGATAACCCCCGCGATAACTAGGTTATCGCGCGATAACCCCCGCGATAACTAGTGCTTTAACCCCGTTCTAACCCCGTTCTAACTAGTTAGAGCACACAAAGATCAAATCGCAAAAAGTGCAAAACGGGCAATATCGAGCAAACGAAACATGGAAGGCACATTGTTGCATCATACTGCACCCATGTAACATGTGAAATTCCGGGTTCCAACCATATTAACAACACCCAAAATTGGGGGGGATCCGCACCACGCCCTAGAACGCTGCATCCAATGACCTGGGATGGGGAAAAACCTTGTGGACGCACATGTGGGTTGAGCACATGTATGCGTATGTTGCACGGTGGGGGCCCATTGCAAAGTTTAGTTGCTTTGCATTGGAGGGCAGCCATGCGCGACTGAAACGGCTGCTTAGAAATAGTGGGGGGGTCGGCTTGCTGAATGATAGGTCGGGCTTGCAGTGTGTGGTGGATAACCACACACTAGATGACAACCTCCGCAAGGAAGGTTGGGAGGTGGAGAGTAGGGCTGTGACCAAGCACAGGGGGTTCCAACGACGGTGCACGACTTGCTCACGTGCCCGGCGTGAGAGGAAGGGGAGAGAGAACATGGTGAGGAGGATTGTGGAACGTGCATTGCGACAAAGGACCAAGTAAGTGCGTATGATGGAAAATTTGTGCTTGTGCATGTTAAGTGAGCCTTGAGTGAGCCCCCAATTAGCTCTCACTGAGCGCTCACTGAGCGCTCACTGAGCCATTTGGCACGCTCAGTGAGCGCTCAGTGAGAGCTAAGTGAGAGCTAAGTGAGCTGGCTCAGTGACGGCTCAGTGACGGCTCAGTGACGGCTCAGTCAGGGTGCTCAGTCAACTCAGCCGTCGAAAAAAAGAAGCCCCCCCGGTCAAATCCTCTTGGACTAGGGTTTGGTATCCCTTTGGGGACATTCCAATACCCCAACCCACCACCGAGAGCCACAACTTTTCACATTAAATCCCTTGAAAAACACCACTTAGCCCCAAATGAGCCGTTTTAGCCCCAACTGAGCCCCAACTTCACATTTCCAAGTGAGCCGCAGGTACACACATAAGCTGCAGCTTCTCCTTCAGATTCACCCTGGACCCAATCAAATCATTGCCGCCGGGAGTGTACAACACGAAATCAATGGGGTAGGGGGCACCCAAGGTCCTAATTTCGCACGGAGACAAATTTCGCCCATGGGCGATACCACGTGGATGTGGACCGGCTGTACTGCAGTCGCCGCACACTTTGACCCTTCTTCCTCGATTCCCACAACATTGCCATGGCATTCAACTCCAAATCGAGTTGATGATTCGTGGGGACATCGGTTACGGTGAGCATAACTTGGAATACCAAGAATCCCCCCCCCCCAAAACAGCCATTTTGTCACATGTACCTAGTCGTTCCGTGTGCCCATGGGATATGAAAAAATGAGTTTAGCACCCTCAAAATAAGGGGGGGGGGAGGGTAAAAAAACCAGAATGCCAATTCCATACACCCACACCTGTGTGTGGCAATCTACACTTTTTGAGGTATTTGGCAGTATACTCGAAGTATTGGAGAAGTATTCTTGCCGTATACTTCGGAGTATACGGCCGTATACTCGAAGTATTGGAGAAGTATTCTTGCCGTATACTTCCGAGTATACGGCCGTATACTCGGAAGTATACGGCCGTATACTCGGAGTATACGGGGACTTTCCGCCTTCCACCCATGGCACCATTCTCATCAACTAGCCCCCCCCTTGCAAGTACTCATCGCTCTCCAACCCCCAAACATATTGTACACACAAAAGAGCACCATATGAGCAAAGCAGGAGACCACAAGAAGCATCCCCCTTTGATGTCCCATCTGAAATGTCAGATGTGATCCACTTCCGCATGTTATATATACCTAATATACAAACTTATGCATATTGCACATCATATCATATCACATGATATATACCTACATGTGCTTTGGTGCACGATGCTTCCACCGCATGCGTTGCATGCCAAACCCGATCCCCTCTCTACCCAAGCCCTTTTCCCCAAACCACAACCGGATGCCCCAATCAAGGGCATCCAGGTGCAGAGCATGCCTTAGTCCCCATCGGGTGACATAAGGCTTGCTTAGCTTCCACCCTTGAAAAAAATGGCGGATGTTCATTTTAAAACGTTTGCTCCTCCATTCCGTGGGAATGGAGGAAAACTTAATAAAATTCCCCCACCTTTGGAGGTGTGCCCCACTATGGCACACCACGTGCCCAATGCACCCAAACCGGAACACTCCACCCCAATGCCCCCCATGCCTAGGTGAATTGTGTAACCATGCATGCATAACGTTGGCGTTGATCCATGGGAACAGGACCCACATGCCGCCAAATCTTTTGCATATAGTAACAGGCCTGCAACATGAGGCGCAGGACGGCAATGGTTTTGAGCCACCTGTTGCCCTCCCACCTCACAACATGGGTACAATACATTGCAACAATGCGCACCAACTCGGCGTGCAACTCAGGTGTTTCAAAAAAAAGGCGGGAGGCGTTAATGTCGAGAGTGTGATCCTTCTCTTTCGAGGGAGCACACATCACTCTCTCAGCCCCAGGGATGTGCTTCGTCTCTTGTCCGAGGTTCGAAATGAAATGGGACACGGCCCTTAGGGCTCCTGGTGAGCCCCATGTGCGGGCACTGTCCTTGAGACGTTTCCCAATGCCTGTCCCCACCCTTGCACAACAATGTGCCACATCTCCAACATTGCGGACGGGAGAGATGCAAGACATAAGGGACCCAATGGTGCAAAGAAATACCCCCAGTATACCGCCGTATACGCTAAGTATACGGCCGTATACTCCAGAGTATACGGCCGTATACTGAGGTATTGGAGCCTTGAGTATACGGTCGTATACCCCAAGAGCACAAAATGGGGTAGTTTCAAACGCAACATGGATCATCACAATTGGCAAACTAGAGGTATTCCTCAACCCACCTATGCATGCATTGTGCATTGTACATTCGTAGCCACTTGTACATGCCACATACCCCCTTCTCCCAAAACCCCTTTTTTACCCGTATACTACCACGTATTCCTGGTATGCCAAATGATGCTCACCATAGTGTACACGTCCACCACATTTGTAATCCCACTCCGCATGCGCACATTCCAATCCTCTCCCATAATGTCACGCACCGCACGCTGCAAGCTGCTGATCCGCTCACCACGATTGCCCAGGGCCAAGGGGTGGAACTGCCACCGATGCAGCGGCATAATAAACAAAGAACACCTCGGACGCATGTGGCACAAGGGCGTTGCACTGTAGGTAGGAGACGCAATTACCGCGTTTTTGCGTGCGTAAATGCGCCTATATATATATATATATATATATATATGTATATATATATATATATATATATATATGGCATAAGGTGTGAAGCCCCCCCCCCCTAGGGACCTATGGGCCGGGGTTGGGTGGGGACCCAAGACCCCCCCCCCTATTTTTGGGTCGAGAAACTCAAAAAAAGAGGAATTAGCTTGATCCGAGACAGTGGGAGGGCACAATTTCAGGATTTAGGGCTCGATTAGGGGGCCAACCTGGCAGTCATAAGCGGCGCTTTGCTTTGGGTGCTGGGGCGGCCGAAAGTGCCCTTTTTTGGGGCCGTTTTGGAGTCCGATGTGGGTGTCCGCCGGTGGGAGCCATGATTGAGGGTCCGGTACAAGTTTGGGGATGCCATAAACCCACGCTTTTCAATGAGGGAGCACATTGAGGCGAAAAGATCCTGACAAAATTTGACTGTTTCCTCAGGGGTCGCAGTGGCCTCAAAGAGCGCAAAGGAGGACAAATGTACCGTGCTTTTCGGCATCTATTCCGACTCCGAATCGGTGTCCGAATCGTAGACGGCGCTGGTGGCAATCAGCCACCGGACCGAGGTCAATCCCGGGTACTCGAGCTGTCGTGGCAGACAGGTGCTGTGGCCACAGGTGAATGGCACACAGTACCGACACCAGGGGCACGGAGACACGACCTTGACCCCAGATGAGAGGTACACGTCCGTGATCTTGTGGCAGTGCTGCCCACAAAAATAATCAGACACACAAAGGTGGCAACGGCAGGGGTATTCTGCACCACAGGGCATGAGCTGCAGAACATAGAAAGCAGGCAGAAACCAGCCCCGGAAACAGCCCCAAATCCAGCCCTAAATCCTGAAATTGTGCCCTCCCACTGTCTCGGATCAAGCTAATTCCTCTTTTTTTGAATTTCTCGACCCAAAAAAAGGGGGGGGGGTCCTGGGTCCCCACCCGACCCCGGCCCATGGGTCCCTAGGGGGGGGGGGGCTTCACACCTTGTGCCATATATATATATATATATATAGATATATATACATAT
This sequence comes from Eutreptiella sp. 'Long Island Sound 2002', assembly GCA_964036045.1. Lineage (NCBI taxonomy): Eukaryota > Euglenozoa > Euglenophyceae > Eutreptiales > Eutreptiaceae > Eutreptiella > Eutreptiella sp. 'Long Island Sound 2002'. Next base: position 90,337,403 of record OZ038380.1, on the reverse strand, counting down.
ATATATATATATATATACATATATATATATATACATATATATATATATATACATACATATATATATATATATATACATATATATATATATATATATATATACATATATATATATATATATACATATATATATATATATATATATACATATATATATATTACTACACCCCTCTCCCCTTAAATCTAGCTAACAAGCAACAAGCAAGCAACAACAAGCAAGCAACAACAAGCAAGCACTTCTCCTCACCGTTTTGGCCATTGCTCCACCTCATCGCTCCGGGCTCTACTCTACTCTAGCCATCTTGGAGCCTAGGTGGTGCCCTTGCCAAATCCAAGTTTTGAGCCAAAAACTCACCGGTGGCGGCCCGGGGCGGGGGCGCCAGGTCGGGAGGTGCCCTCCCAAATCTGCGCAGTTTTGGGCCGAAAACAGCCATTTTTCGCCCAAAACAGCCCTAGTAAGGGTTCAAAACAGCCAAACGAAGGCAAACGGCTGCTACACTCCACGTGCGGATTGACTTTCTCGCGACCAAGGGACCTTTGGTGCCCTCTAACTCCACGATATGTCCGAGAAACGGCCCAAAAAGGCGCCAAAAAGTCCCAAAAACTGCGCGATGTGCACCAACACCCCGAAACCAAGAACGGGCCGTATCTTGGGCTACGTGGCTCAAAAACGAATTTTGAGGGCACCTAGTCCACCCGCAACCCCCCACCTTTTATGGTTTCCAAGCCTCAGAATCGCCCAACGAGACACGTAGACCCCCGTACCAGTGGTCACTTGGTGCAGCCGGAGGGCCGGCCAGCCCACGCACAGTGGGGGCCAACGGTGGGTCCACCGGGGTCCCTAGGGCGAAAAAAATGATTTTTTCCAAATTTGTTCCTAGACCACTTGGGATGCTCAAACAAGTGTTTTTGGGCCATTTTAAGCCCGTGGTGGCGCGTTTTGGGCCATGGAAAATCCCAAAATGCCTTGAAAATGGGCCATTTTGGGACCAACAATGGGTCAAAAATGGGTCAAAAACGCGTTTTTCCAAAAATGATCCTGGACCATTCGGGATGCTCAAACAAGTGGTTTTAGCCCATTTTGAGCCCGTGGCGACGGGTTTTGGCTCCTAGAAACTCCCAAAATGCCTTGAAAATGGGCCATTTTGGGACCAAAAATGGGTCAAAAATGGGTCAAAAACGCGTTTTTCCAAAAGTGATCCCGGACCATTTGGGATGCTCAAACAAGTGTTTTTAGCCCGTCTGGAGCCCGTTTTGACCGAGTTTAGCCCCTTCCACCACATGTATGCACCACTTTGTGCCCTTCGCACGTACCTTAGAGCCGTGTGGTGGAGCCACCTAGAGTTGGGAGAGGGGTGTAGATTGGAGGATATATATATATATATATATATATATATATATATATATACATATATATATATATACACATATATATATATATATGTATATATATATATATATGTATACATATATATATATATATATATGTATATATATATGTATATATATATATACATATATATGTATATACATATATATGTATATATATATATATATATATATATATATATATATATGTATATATATATATATATATATATATATATATATATATATATATATATATATATATATATATATGTATATATATATATATATATATATATATATATATATATATATATATATATATATACATATATATATATATATATATATATATATATATATATATATATATATATATATATATATATATATATATATATATATATATATATATATATATATATATATATATATATATATATATATATATATATATATATATATATATATATATATATATATATATATATATATATATATATATATATATATATATATATATATATATATATAGTCATAGTCATAGTCATAACCACTTATCATGCCGTCTACTGGAGTTACCGGGCATCTCGCGCCGACAGGTGGTTCCTGCCTCGCTCGATCCCGTGGGTCCCAGGGCTGCCTGAGGTGGCCCACAGCATGACGGAGGACCCAGAGGACCGGGGATACCGGGCAACCAGGCTTTGGGGGCAGTGGCAACTGCAAAGCGTTAGCATTAGCAACGGCGACGGACGCTGGCCCGTTTGTTCGCCGGGGGTAAGGGGGCAAGGCAAAGCAGCGCAGCAGCATCGCAACAAGCAGAAAGCAAGGGCACCTCTGTCCGTCGCAATGCAGCAACCAAGGAACAAAGCAGCACGCATGCGGCGAAGCGAGAGCTGACCCTCCATCGTTCACGTTGCCCCGCCACTGTGGAGACACCCAACACCCATGACCCCACGTAATCCATTGTCGTCCGCGTCCTCGAAACTGCCCACCACCCCTGACTCCACGTATCCCTCTGCCAGCACGCACTAGCCTGCATGTGCACAGCCAGGATTTCTGGGAGGCTCCAGCCTAGCCTGGCCCTCAGCTGTCATCGCCCCCATGTCTCCACATTGTACGCCATCTTCCCACCGCACCAGCCCCCTAGTATAGTACAGAAACACGTTACCAACTCCACGTCCCCGTGGCCCCGTGCTGCCCCCACACCCCAGATATATACCATGCTGGCATCCCATGTCAGGGGCCAGCGCCCAGTCTGCATCGAGGCATTCCCTTGCCCTCATATAATATATCTTGAGGGTCTACAGGGGGGGACGCCGGCCGCTTTGCGACGGGAGTGGCGCAACCCGTGAATATCGCTGGCTGGGATTCGGGCTGGTGGGTGCCGTAGCTTGGTTATCGACCCCCTGTAGGGGTACCCACCAGAGGCTCGCCCCGGGCCGTGGTTACCAGGTGCACCTCATCTGGCCCACATACAATGCCCTGGCGCCTACCCTTGACCCTTACCTGCACTGATTGGCCAGCTTCCGTGGTTGCGCCTCTTCCGCCACAGCAGCGGCCAGGCCGCAGGTTCGGCCCCCACCGACGACGTGGCGAGCCTACTTATAGCATTGGCCCGCGCGTCACCCCCCGGACCACTCAGCACGCCGCTCCCCTGCCCTCCTCGCCTCTAGCCGACCGGACTGGTGCCCCCCAGGGGTAAGCTGTTACAGTGGTGAGGCGACTGCATACTCTTCACTACGACGCCGCGCAGTACCGCTGTTGCCACGCCGACGCCACCTGCTAGCCGCCACGACACTCACCACTGCAACCACAAGGCCATGGTCAGAGGTTAGACTATGTACATGCCCGCAGGCACGGTCCCTCTAGTTTGTTAACGGGGCCAGGGGATGCCCCCGCGCTCCCCCTGAGTTGTTAGAGGGGTCAGGGGGACACCCCAGTACCGCCATGCATCCCCGTGCTCCCCCACTGTACGGTTCCCCAGTACCGCCGCGTTCCCCCACCGTACGGACTCCAGTACCGCCGCATACCCCCACCATACGGTCCCCTGTACCGCCGCGTACACCCCCACGATGTCAGTACACCGTCATCTGGAACTTCCCCGCTGCTCCCCCACTGCACAGCACCCCAGTACCGCCGCGTACCCCCGCCGTACGGATCCCGGTACCGCCGCGTTGACCCCCAAGACTCAAGTACTCCGCCACCTGGAACTCCACGTGCCCCCTGTGAGCGCTCCCTCCAGGCTGCCATGCCGTCTCCACGACGCCCGCCATACTGTCCCCCTGATGACCCCACCGTCATAACCTTCCACGCACACATCTTCGCCCCGTCGCCGCTCCTGGGGCCTGCAGGCTGACCCCGCAACCCCGTGTAACACTCCCAGGGGGCGCCGCAGCGCTGTAACCCCCAAACTACTCCGTGCACCCCCGGTGTATCCCGAGCAACCACTCCCAAGACTGCCGTAGCCGGGCCGCCAGTAGAGACCCCGGTGCCATGGGAATACCCTACAGGGGTTTGGGCCTTATTACCCTGGTCGGGACGACCCATGACACCTCACTGTTGTATGCGGCGACCCGGGGCAGGCGGGTGAAGCATCCCCGTCCGACCCTCATGCACGGGGGCAGTACGGCTCACCATCAGGCCGGCACGACCTGTCACATCGCGTTGGCCGTCATACGCCGCCTGCCAGTACCGCACAATCAGGCCGCGTAGGCACTGCTTCTCTGGCGCCACTCCCTCCGCTGCGTCCAGCGTAGGGATGGTAGCTGGTGCACCCACAATTCCCATCCCCATCAACCTGCACCCCCGGCACCCACCACTCCGTCACCATTTCCTCCGTGATGCCACAACCAGAGTATCCGTGAGTCGCCCTCCAGAGCCGCCCACCACAGCATCAGGGGCAGGGCCGCAGACGGCGCTCCAGGGCACCGTACCCCTTCCACTCGGACGCTCTTCAGGCCACCCTGGATAGTCGTCCAGGCACTCGAGGACATCCGTCCAGAGTGCCGCAGTGCCCACCTCGCCTTAGGCCACCCCCTGTCAGCATGCTCCTGACATGTCCTGACATGTCCCGCACAGCGGGGCGGAGGCACACTGATGAACCCAAACGGACACCGTCTCCCCGCACCCGTGGCATCGCTGCGGAAGCACAGACCGCGATGGAACGCAGCTACCATCACAGCACTGCGACCACAGGTCCTGCCATACATCGCAGCACGCGTCCTGGAGCCCGAGCAAAGCCCCTGTCAGCGTGCGTGCTGTGGCACTACTGAGGAGGCTGCGCCTCGCCTCCTCCCACGTGGACACCGGGCGGAGTATCGGTCGTCCGTCGGGCATCTCCGGCAGGCTCTCAAGCAGCCGGGGCCACCGCGCCACCTTGGGGCCGCGCGTGCCATGCGCCAGGAGCTCCCAACCGTAGTCCCGCAAGACCTCCCCGATGACAACAACCCCGTCCTGCTCCGGGCCCCTGGTGGAAGCCAGAACCAAGCGTTGCCCTCCCGCCCGAGCCTCAATGACCGCCCTGAGACCCAGGGTGTCAAGGGTGTGACGGGCATCGGCAGCCACGTGGTCGTCCCCCTCTGGCAGAGAGAACATGGCCTCCGTGACTTGGCCTTGCGCGTTGTCGCCCTGTACCCGCGCCAGCTGCTCGGAGCCCACTAACACTGCCATGGACCGCTGCTCCGTGACCGCCGGTACGGCTCGTCGCAGCTGCCGGTCACATAGCCACAACGTACCCACGTCAAGTACGACAGCCACCGCCAGGACTGGGAGACCGCACAGAGGTTGCTGAAGGACTGGCAGCACCTCGCGAGGCCAGCCCACGACGTTCCCCACAGCTGGATGGTTGGCGTACACCTGGAGCCAGGGATCACTCTGGCCGTCAGGGTGTCTCACCTTGGTACCCCGCACCTGGGCCCAGGACTGCGCCGACACCACGCGGGACCACTCCCTGAATGCCGTGATGTCTCGCGCCACCCAGGAACCGATCCACCGGTCGAAGGCCTGCGCCACCGCCGCCATCCAGTGAGGGAACAAGGACAGGGCCTCCTCACGCTCGATGCACGACCGCGACACCAGCAGTGCGTGCAGCGGTGCCCTCAGAAAGGTTGCCCGCAGGTCGCCGGGGAGGCCGGCAAACGGGTTCCACGGCGGACGCTGCAGGATCCTCCCTGCCGGCGGGCAGAAGGGTGTGTCACCGCGCAGGAACGCGTATACCGCCCTCCTTCGATCTTGCATCGGCAGCTGCATGATCTGGGTGAGCCGATGGTTCCTGCGGGCATACACATCTTCCCCAATCTGGACCATGTCCTCCACAAAGAGTCTGGCCTTGGCAGGACCCCGGGACGACGCCGCTCGCACCGCAGCGAACAGCCGCTTCAGGTCCCCGGGTACGACACCTGCCATCAGGGATTCTGCCCACCTGCAGCCGTGCTCCCTCCACGCCACGAACTCCACCGCCCTGTCCGTTAGGGGTAGCTCCGCCGTGAACTCCTCCACACGCCTGCACAGGAGCCCAGCCACCTCCTCGTCCCGCGCACACAGTAGGCGCATGTGGCCGATGTCCTCCTCCGGCCCCCCACAGAAGATACAGGGGTGGGCTGGTATTGCCACACGCGTGAGCTTCTGTCTCCACCGTCGCATGACCTGCATGGTGGACAAGCGACCGTCACGTGCCCGCAGCATATTCCTGTGCGTTGGGCCGTGGTGCACAGCTCCCAGGGACATCGCCTCGCAGGCGCCAGCTAGTGGCGTGTGCGCCCTGGTGCGTGCCGCTAGCGAACGCCACTCTATCTCCCGGACCTGCTGAAGGGCTTGCATGGATGGTACACGCGGCTCGAGCTCACCATTATCCCCCGGTACCAAGAGGATGGCGTGCTCCTTCGGCAGGACAAGATGGACTGGCGGGGCCATCGCACGGGCCGCGGCAGAGTCCGGTGCCTCAAGCGGGACCGCCGCTAAGTGCGAGCTCTGCCTCACCACCCAGTGGTGCGGCCCCCCAACTCGGCGCGGCAGCCGCCGCAGCCCCTCCACTATCCAGCTCAGTGCATGTTGATTGACCAGATGTGACGTCGGCCCCTTGATGCCACGGTACAGGGCCTCCTGCGCCCTGCGGAGATGCGCTCCTATGACGGACGCATCCACCACGTGTACCGTGCACGCTGACGGGGGCGTGTGCAACAAGTACGCCGCCGCGCCAATGATCTCTGCCTCCGGGACCGTGCCGTAGATGGCACCCGTCCACGTGGGGATTCCGTGGCTGGCCACCGCCACATTTGTGGCGTCGTCTCCCTGGGGCGACGCGTCAGACGATGTGACTTTAGTCGCCACCGGCACCCAGCAGTACCGGTGGGGCTCTAGCCACGCCACGTCGGAGTGGGGGCTCTGCACCACCTTTCCCAGAGACGCCGCGCTGGAGGCCGTGAGTTCCGGGGACAGGACCACCCTCGGGCGATACACCGCATGTGGTCTCCAGGCCAGGTCACATCCGCAGACCGACTTGATGGCGTCCAGGGCGGTGGTGTATTCCGCCCCCCAAACCGTTGCGGAGCAGGAAGGCTGGTACACCACGACAGACCCCTGTTCCACTGCGCCACCACCACGCAACGACGTGACGGCGACATGCGGATCATGCGGCACGTTGGACATCCGGACCACTTCCGGGACCGAGTGCTCATCCGGATCCGGGATTGGGCCTGCCGGTAGCAGAAGAACAATTGCCCATTCGCTGCACTTGTGCACCGCCGCGCACGCCCTGGAAAACGCTGGCTGTCCGTGCACAACCCACAGTGGCGGCGGGCTTATGCCGCCCCCGGCGTGGGGAGTGAGTAGGGGGACGGACGCCGGATCGTCTTGCTGCTGGTAGCCCTCAAAGACGTCCCCCAGCAGAAACAGGAGGGCGGCCAGCGGGACGAACGGCATGGACAGCCCCGGGTTGGCCGGGTCCCATCCTTCCTCCCTGTACCCGCCCACCACATACACGTCCCCCGCAGCGGACTGTCTATTGCGTTTGCTGGCCTTCTTTCGGCGCACTGGGTGAATGAGCCGGTGAGTCAACGGACCGGGCAGCTGCGGCCGGAAGACGTCGCGAAGCCCCGTGAGCCACACGTGGTCCAGCTGGTGGGGTCCTACTCCCGCGTGCGGAAGGTGCAGGTGGTCCTCGTGGCACTCCTGTAGCTGGACCGCCCAGTGCCCAGGCGTAGGGCAGGGGAGCCGCGCATGCAGGAGGTCATTTGCGGGATCAGTCAGGGACTGCACTGCCGCATCCGTGCGGGGCCCCGAGAGAATGCAGATGTCCCTACCCTTGAAGGCGTAGGATTGGGATACCCACTTCCGCCCTGCCCACTGCACTTGCGGCAGATGGGCGTGTACACACGAGTACACCGACGATGGCATGAGAAGCCCCACGCGCAACGTCCCCATCGCCCTGAGTACCCTGTCCACCCACGTATTGCCGGCGTGTGTGGCGAATGATGCAGAGGGCACCATGAACTGCCCGCACACTCCGTACTGCACGTGCATGTCTCGGAGCATGGCCCGCAGCTCATCACGGACCGTCATCGACCTGTGGTGGGTGAGCTGAGCCACGGTCGCCACGACGGAGTCGCGGCATATAACCTGGACATCCGCCAACCGTAGCCCATGACCTGACCGCACCGCTACGTTGGACAGGTCCTTGGGCAGCTTCTCGAACTGCAGGGCCGCAGCCTTGATGGCAGTATTCAGCTTGACCACCACCGCCTCCGCCGTGTCGGACAGGTAGGGCGCCGCGTACCGCACGATGCCACCAACCACGGCCGCCATCACCTCATGAGGCACCGACGCCGGCCCCAGCGTGTTCTTGCACCAGCCCAGCAGGGCTTCACACCGGAGTACATGTTTCTCCTTCATGGTCGCCATCCCCCTGGGATCGAGGCGCAGGCCCAAGTATGGTACCGTGCCCTTGGCACGTAAGCATACCCATGGGGCCGCTGTGTCCCCCGGGTTCAGGTATACCATAATCGAGTGGATGCGAGCAGTACTGGCATAGGCGCATTTGCTCACGTTGAGGGACATGCCCATGTCCGTGAGATACCGCGCTATCATCGCCGCATACTCCAGGAATTGCGGCAGGGAGTGCGCTATCAGCAGGAGGTCATCACAGTACGCCTGTACCAGGGGTGGCACCGCGTGGCGAGCATCTCCCCGCGCCTTACAGGCAAGGCTCCGCAGGAGAGGCTCCAATAGGAGGAGGTAGAGCACAGCGCTCTCCGCACTGCCTTGCCGCAGGCCCCTGTGGAGCCGTATGCTCGGCGTCGGGCCATGCGCAGTGACGATGCGCACCAGGGACCCGCAGCTGAGGGTGTGGAAGAGCCTGATGAGCTCCTCCGGGACACCCATGTGGCGCAGGAGGAGCGCCAGTGCTCCGTGCGGCGCTGTGTCAAAAGCTTTCGACACATCGAAGGCCAGGACGTGGTTTTCCTCCATCCCACGCTGCAGCCTGCGCTGGGCCAGGAACACCGGGGCAGCCGCCGTGGAGCCCGGCATGGCTCCGAACTGCCAGTCCGCGGCCAGTCCCTTGCGTGCCAGAACAGCTGTGAACCTCCGCATGAGGGGGGTCATGAGCATTCGCATGTCTTGCTGCCCCAGCGCTATCGGCCTGTACTCGTCCAGGTTGCCCGTGGCTGTGCCCTTGGGCATCAGCCAGATAATGGCCTCGTGCCAGGACTCCGGGACATCCGCACCCCGCAGGATTGCCCTGTACGCATGCACCAGGAGCCCCTGCACCGGTTCAGGCAGCTCTGCTATGAGGGCAGCCGTGACCCGGTTGGACCCCGGAGCTTTGTCGTCCGCCACGGCCTGCCTCACGGCGTCTTTAAGGTCCTGCATGGTGTAGTCCTGTACCGACCTCCACTCCTCCGGCACCCCTTTGGGAATGTGGGCCCGGACCAGCCGCTCGAAGGCCGGCAGGTTCACTGGCCGCTTGGCGTACAGCGCCTCCCAATACCTCTGGACCTCGCCAATGACGTCCGAGGCCTCCAAGAGCACCTTCTCCGACTCGCGGACGCGTACGGACCATAGGCCTGACGGGGCATAGTTCACCACGTTGATGGCCCCCCGTATCGCCGTCCATCGGAGCTGCAGGTCCGGTACCCTGCCCCGCCAGTAGTCCTTGATGGACCGGCGCCTGTTGCTCCTGAGGACATCCCGCAGCTCCTCCACGCGTGTCTCCAGCTGGCGGAGCTGTTGGTCCAATGCGGCACGCAGGTCCTCAACCGAGGCGGGGGACAGGTCGGGGTCCACTCGCCGGAGGTGCTGTAGCAGGGCAGTCGCTTCCTGGGAGTGGAGTCCGGCCGCCGCTGCGTCCCGTTGCCACAGCTGATGGGCACGCCAGGCCAGGGCCTGCTGATCCGAGAGGACCTGGTCCAGCGACGCCTCCGTTTCCGCCTGCCCGTGTGGGTACTGCGGGTCCACGCCGGAAGGCATGCGCACTCCCGTGACCCTGGACACGTCATCACGGAAGGCGTAGAGCAGGTCAAAGACCGCCTGCACCTCCGACGTGCCCATGGTGGCGGTGTCCTGGTCCGATGAGAGCCACGCCTGTAGCCGCTGATCCCCGCAGGCCTTCTGCAGTACTGCCGCCACCGCCTCACGAACCCCCGGGGAGTCCGGGCGTATGGCGTGCAGCCTGCCCTGGGCGTGCGAGTAGGCCATCCTGGTGACCCTCTCTTTGCCGGCCACCGCTAGCGGGATGTCCAGGACCACAGGGCCATGATCCGACCCCAGCGACGCTGGAGACCGCCCCGGCGCCAAGTGAGGGCGCTCACGCGCCGCCCACGGGACCAGAGGCGAGTTCAGAAGGAAGGAGTCCAGTCGGTGCCCCGCCCTCGTGGGCCTCCTGTCCTCCTCCCGTTCCGGGCCTGCCCTGCGGAAGCCACACTGTTCCCACAGGGCTTGGAACCTCCTCGTGGTAGGGTGCCACGGGGACTCCAGCCACACGTTGAAGTCCCCTCCGAGGAGCACGGCCCTGGTGCCACCCGCGCTCTTGGCCGCCGCGTACATGGCCACGTCAGCCCAGAAGGACGCCTTAGACGCCCAGGAGTCGCCGCCGCTACCCGGGCCGTGGACGTTGATGACCGTGAGGGTGCCACCTGCGGTCACCACATCCAGGGCCATGGCCTTGCCCGGCACGATGTCCACGATGTCTCGAACCTCCTCCGCGGCGAACACGTCCGCCCGAAGGGCAATCAAGAGCCCGCCGCGCACCGCCGCCGCCGACGCCGCCTGGGCATCCACCCCTGGGTACGTATGATACCCATGGTGACGCCATTGGTTCTCGGAGTGCACCACACCTTGAGGGTCCTGCAGGCCAGTCTCCTGGAATAGGCCCAGGATGGCACCCTCGGCCTTCATGATACCCGCCGCCACCGCTTCACCGTCGAGCATACCTGGGGTCACTGGTACACCGTCCCCCCGCATCGAGCCCTGGACGTTCCAGGACACCGCCGCTCTGGTGTCGGAGGCGGGGCCCCTTCATGGCTGCACGTGTGGATCGGGGCCCCCCGCCGGATCCGGATCACTGGATGGAGAGGGGCCACCAGCAGGCTCTGGGGGACCACCTGCATCCGGCGCGGGTGGCTGGCGAGGTGGCCCCTGACCCCGTGGGCCTCCGCCCGAGGATGTCGTCGCCTGCTGAGACCCGGCAGATGCGGCGGGCTCCCCCTCAGCCTGCCCGCCGGACGTACTTGCCGCCGTACTCCCCGTAGAAGTCACTGCCCCACGCCGCGCTGCAGACCCAATCGCCCGAGACCGTGCTGCCGACGGCGACGCCCCGCGCCCCGCCGCAGGGCGGGCACCCGTGGGCAGCGTGAGCGCTCTGGACCCCGCCTGGGCCGACGCGAAAGGCCCCGCCTGGCCCCCCGGCATAACGCCAGCCAGCATGGCCAGCGCCTGGTCCCGTTGTGCCGGATCAGTCACATGGTCCCGCTGGATGTGGTCTAGCAGGTCCTTGGGGTGGAGGTGGGTAGGCCGGCAGTGCGTGCCAGCTTTCCATGTGCAGTGACCAGCCCCATCCAGCCGAGACCAGGGGCAGACGTTGATCGTCTTTGTCCCACGCTGATCCGTGGCCAAGTCACCGCCGAAGTGCCGCAGCACGTACCGAATGTTGACATAGGCGCCATACTGAGGCGGGGGGCTCCTCTTGGGCGGCGGCTGGGGCGCCGCTTTCGGGGCCTGCTTCGCCGCCGCAGCCGGGGGCGCCGCAGGCCGCACTGGTGGCACGCTTGGTGGTTGCGGCAGGTGCAGCATTCCCCCCACGGGAAACTGCTCATCCACCCAGCGGCGCCACGCGTCGGCGAACTTCTCCCGGTCGCCCTCGACCCTCCACCTGGAAGTGGAGAACGCCCGGAGCCACGGCCCCATGTTCTCCGCCATAACCAGGCGGAGGGCATCTCCTCCGCTCTGCCGGCGGAAGCGTGTCGCGGCCGCGCCTGCCACGGTCCCCTGGAGGTACAGCGCGTCGCCCCCGTCGCCACTCAGTGCACTAAGGTGCAGGGCCTCCAGGTCGGCGGGGCGGACCGTGAGCACCGTGCCCTGCCCGCGATCGTACAGGCGCAGCGCCGAGGAGTGGGGCTCCAACGCCGCCACAACCCAGTACCACGCCCGCGACGCGCTATGCAGCAGTGCAAGCGAGGCTGCCGGCCTGTTGCTGGACGACTGCGCCGCCGGGGCCCTGGGGAGGGCCGCCGCGTGACCCTGCAGCGCCCTGCATATGCCAGCTGCATGCTCAGCCTGCCACATGTTGCTCGGGACTACGGGCCAGACGTCCTGCCCCTGGACCACCGGCGGCCGCGTGACCTCCACGAAGACCGCCGGCGCTGGCGGGATGTCCTCGGCCGTGCACCTGTGCGCCCTGCGCACCGGCCCCAGCCCACTGAGGCACTCCTGGAACACCCGGTAGCAGGCCGGGCCCCTGGACTGCTGCCTCCTGAGCCGGCACGCGGTGACTACGACCCACTCCAGTCCCCCCGTTTCCACCCGAACACAGGCCCAATACTCCGCCCCCTCCAACACCACCAACCGCCCCATATCCGCCATGCCCACCGTATGGGTGGAGGACACGCTCTCCACCCGCAGCCACCGCTTGGCGCTCTCTTCCCACGGCTGGGGGGCATGCATCCGCTGCTGCTGCATCGCGTCCTGCACGTGCTGCAGGGACACTGTCGCCAGCATGGACATCCCCCCGTCCGACGCCGCTGCCATACACAGCAGGGCATGTTGCATGCGCGCCCCGGGCAGCTCCACGTTGTGCGGGACGTTTGCCAGGTCCAAGGGCGCGCGGGGCGCCGGCAGGGCCTCCAACACCGCCGCAGGCAGCTCCCCCAGGGACGGCAGACGCGCGATGGGCCCCATGTCCCTGTTGAGGACCACCGCCGCCACCCACCGCCTGTCCAGCGCGGACAGGAGGTTGCCCGGCCTCGGCACCCTGAGGAGGGTACCGACGGCGGACATGAGGGCGCACACGCCACAGTCCTTGGTGTTGCCGGCCGGCTGCACCTGTGCCGCCCGGGCCTCCGCCAGCAGACGCTCCGCACCCGGCCATCCCGCCCTCTGGCCCCTGGGTGCCATGCGCATCGTCCTGACCGCCATGTCCCACGTGTGCGGCCATTGGGGCGGGGCCCCCGACACCACAGGCCGGCCCAGCGGGTCCACTGCCAACCGCGTGTCAGGGGCCACGAGGTGGTGGGCCGTCCAGTGCCGCATGTCCGGCGTCTCCAACCGGTCGAGGTACACCGCCTCTGAGCCCCCCAGCTCGACGTACCTCGCAATGAGGAGGGCAGCCGGGGTTTGGTCGTGCCGCTGGCCTTCCCACCCCTCCCTCGGGAGCATCATGGCGTGGGGGGCCAGGCACTGCACCACGTCGGCTGCCAGCGCGACCACGTCGTCGCTGAGCTCCACCCCATGGTCCGCGGCCACCAGGAATTGGTGCCTGGGCTCGGAGTACACTCGCTCCAGGGCGCCCCGCAACTCAGCTGGCGGGGGAGAGGCGTCTCCGCAGCCCCGCAGCCAGGGGAGTGCGCCCGGGAGGTGCCGCCCCGCCCCTCCTGACCAGACGGCGGCCCTAAGGACCGGCAGGTCCCGCCAGACAGCCACTGCGACCTGATCGCGCCAGGGCTGCGGCTTGTTGGCACCCCACTGGAGGACGGCCACTACAGCATGCGTGGTCAGGGGCTCCGCTGTGAGCTGCAACGCCGTCCCCCCGTCGGTCTCGATCACCGTGCCCCTTGGGGCAGTGAAGACGTGGCCATCGGCCCCACGGACCGCCACCCATCCCCACAAGACCGCCACGGTCTCCCAGCTGGGGTGGTTGGTCCTCCTGGGCAGGACCACCACCGGTGGGCACGGGCCGTTGGCGGCCCACACGCGCCATTCCACTCCCACAAGACGCTCGTGACCAGGGGGCCGGTACACCTGGGGCCACGCGTCTGGGAGCTGGCGATGGACAGCGGTCCACACGTCAGCCCCGCCAGCCCGCGTGAACTGAAGTCCCCCCAGGATGTCCCCGTCCACAGGGCTGGGGAGGCGGGCGGTGCGAACTTCCAGCCCCTGACTCAGGCGAAGCCCTGGCCCCTCTCGGTCTCCCAGCAGCGAGACCTCCGGGTCCGTGGTCGCAAGACGAGCCGCCACCGTGGGGAGATGCAGGGAGACAGTCCACGGCTGGACTGAGACGGGCTCGCGAGGGAGGTCAGGGCAGGCCGCCACAGCACTGCCATCCCTCGCCCAGCTGAGCGCCCTGTCCCACCACTGCGCCCACGCACCCGGCGCTGCCGGCAACGACCAGGACAGGTACGTCACGACCGCCTTAGCCTGCCACTCGCGAGGGTCCATGCCGGCAGGATGTGTGTGCCACGTGCACACCCATCCCAGGTTGGCCTCCTGGACGGTGACCATGTCCCTCCACGGGACCACCGGGAACGGAGTGAGCAGGGCCGCCATGCCACACGGCAACGCCACCGCCCACTCGGTCAGGCCCCCACTCTCCACCGCATACACCACCGCCGGGAGTCCTCCCCCTTGCGCCTTTACCACCGCATCCTGCAGCAACGTCCCGTGGCCCCTGCCGTGGTCCCGGCTGCGGTCCAGGCTGAGAGCCCCCACACGGGCCATGGCCTGGAGGATCAGGAGCAACTCCTGGGGTACTCCCCGCGGCACCGGCGGCTGGGGGTGGGCGTACCGGCAGGCATCTGCCCGCATGCACCATCCCTTGGCCCAGTGCCTGCAGGTTTCCTCCTCCCCCGTCTTCGGCCCAGCCTTTTCCGCCACCCCCGGCTCCCTGGGGCTCACCTCACGCGCTTCCTTCGCCCCCACGATCACCAGCTCCTCGTCCTGCTCCCCGGCACCCTGCGCCTCCTCACCCTTGAACTCCGGCTCCTCGTCCTGTTCCATGGCGACCTGCGCATCCTCACCCCCCCTGCGCTGGTCCTCCTCCTCCAGTTCCTCCGTCGTCGGCGGCGGGCCCGCATCATCCGAGATCCTCGCCAGGGCCGCCGCCACAATGGCCTGCACGTCCACCTCCTCCCTGGCCACCTCCGGCTGATCCTGCTGCTGCTCCTCCCCCGCGGGCTGCTCAAACAAGTGTTTTTGGGCCATTTTAAGCCCGTGGTGGCGCGTTTTGGGCCATGGAAAATCCCAAAATGCCTTGAAAATGGGCCATTTTGGGACCAACAATGGGTCAAAAATGGGTCAAAAACGCGTTTTTCCAAAAATGATCCTGGACCATTCGGGATGCTCAAACAAGTGGTTTTAGCCCATTTTGAGCCCGTGGCGACGGGTTTTGG